>AFIV01000586.1:0-84551 GCA_000223765.2 Zymoseptoria ardabiliae STIR04_1.1.2 | reverse complement strand
ATAACGCGTACTCGCGTATCGCGAGTAATCCCGCGTACGGCCCTATATTGCACCGGAAAACGACTATAATCTAGGATCTGACTAACACGCGATATATAGGTAATATGCTAGGGCAGCGGCCACTATATTCGAGCGCACCGCTCGTTAGCATTTCCCACCGGTGGTGGGCGTATACTTGCAGGGCCCAGGGTTAATTTCCAGGCCTCATTGGCCCGCGCCCTTGTAATCAGCCCAGTACCGTCCGATGCGCTCACACGCTGTAATCACGAGGCGACGCTTGCTGCTCGGACCACCACAAGATGTACCGTTTGTATCAAGGACTGCGCTGCTTCCCTACAACGCGTGGACTACATTCAGGAACTCGTGCTTACGCCGATGATTCGATCGACGCTCTGTGGGTGCGGGAATCGACAACTCTTCGTGTTAGTATTGACCCGAACCTTGCGGTGCTGTCCCTACGGCACGGGCGACTTAGTTTTACTTTTGCTGCAGAGTCTGTGTTGACCGGTATTTCACACGAAGAACTCGGTCGAAAGGGCTGCAAAGGAGGTATAGGAGGAGGAGGAGGAGTCGATGTAAGTGGGTCAACGTGTTCAAAGCAGCAACTTGACAAGGACAGGCTTGGACTTGACCCCATGTCTGTCAATATATCATCATCGGATTTCGTACCTTCACCATCTCCACCAGAGGAGCAGTTCACCTCTCGCGGCGATCCGTAGCAAAAGCACAATGACCTATCTATCCATCGCATAGATGTCGCTCCTTACACTCATAATATCCATTCTCATCGTCGCAGCAAACATCGCCATTGTCGCACCACCTGCCGCCAATCTGGTCGCACGGGTCTGCCCGCAAGTGTCAGTGATAGTCCTCAGAGGAGAACGTTCGACAATGAATGACCTACGCCGGCAATGGTGGTAGTGGCATTCATTTGGGTGGCAGCATCGACCGTCGTCGCCGCACCATGCTGTTCAAGGCAGTAACTAATCAATCTAAGAGACTTGAAGGATGGGGAAAGTTATACGTACTTTTGACGCCGTGGAGACAACGGAGCTCGACCGGAACACTGCAGAGACCGAGAGCGGCCGTGGCGGCGATGGTGAGTAATGTGTGGATCTTCATGCTTGGTTCAAGTGGGTTGGTAGAAGGTCTTGGTGGCAGAGGTGTTGTTGGAGTAGGGATACCGTTGGCAGAGGTGTGGCTGGCAGATACTTTGCTGATTGTTGTGAAGGTCAAGGGAAAGCAGGATTGCGAAGCCCAGAAAGGAAAAGAGAGCGCGCGAAAAATTAAAGCAACGACTTGACAAGGATAGGCTTGGAATACAGCCCATGTCTGCCCGTCCTCCCACTCGGGGCCACTCCACTCCATCGTCGGGTCGGCCACAGCCATCAGCTCAAGACTCTCAGATGGCTTGCTTGTCCACCGGGACAGTTGAAAGAAGGAACTATATAGGAAGAGCAGGTGAATTGTTTGCCTCAGTGCCGGAGGCAGAACATTCGGCTGTATTCCATATTCCAAATGGGACGTTGCAAAAGGTATGTTCCAACAGTTCTATCCATGGGCAATAACTTTCACGAGCCAAATATTCACCGTTGGCATCGAAACAGCAGATACTGGAGCTGTCACAGCACCTGTCCCCATCAAGCCCCTATGGACCAACAAGCGTTGTTAGAAGCGCCCGAGGAATCTGTGTGAGGTCTCAGGCGACGTACGGCAGCAGTGGCTCTGCTCGCAAGTATCTGGATGACAGCAACGACCGTCGGCGGGTTCGCTGTATCTTTTGAAGATTTTTTGAGAGGCTGGTGGAATGGAAGTGTCGTGTGCGTACCTCCTCCAGACTTTTCCTCCGTGGATACAGTTGAGCTCCGCGACACGGAAGCTGCCGAGAGCGGTGAGGGTGAGCGAGGTGTATGTGGAGAGCCTCATTCCTGGGTTGAGGCGTTTGGAACATTCGGGGTTGTTTGAATTCTTCGGGTGCTTGCGGTGCGGACTGCCCGAAGAAAGCCCAACACTGGACGTGGAAGAAGAGGCAGAGGAAGAAGAGGACCAGATGCGAGGGCTCGAGGTGAAGACCGAGGTGTGATTAAGAAGGCGAGATTTCTGATTGGACAAAGGGCGAGCTCGCGAAGAGTCGGAGCATATCATCCGACAATGCCCCCAACGAGCAATCAGACTACTTCTCGCGGTGTGTACCCGCAGCAGAAGCAAAATCAACTAGCCGCCGCAGTCACTTGCACTGGTAACACAGTTTGCTGTGTTCGCAGCCTCGTCCTTGCAGCAAACCTGTGTTCCAGGGCACCAAGCGCCGCCTTTCTCGCAGATGTCTGGAACAACGGTCAGACTTTGGACTCGTAGAGCTCCACACGGGACCCGACTTACGTCTACACTGGTGATTGCGGCAGTCTAATTGACCACAGCATCGACCGTTGTGGGCGCAGTATGCTTTCAGAAATGGTAAGTATTCGATGAAGGCGGTCAAGACAATGGGAGTGTGATGTACGTACTTCCGAGGCCGCGGATACAACCCAACTCCACGTTCTTGCCGCACACACCGAGGGTGACGGCGGCGATGGTGAGCAAAGTGTATGTGCCGACCTTCATGTTGGTTTGAAGTGAGCGAAGGGAGTGGAGTTCTTGGTGCGCTAGTATTCTTTGAAGGCTGGAGCCTTTGAAGTGTTCCAAGTATTTGGAGTGAGTTTGCGAGGAATTGTGTAGAGGAGAAAAGGAAGAAGAGAAGAGAGACGAACAGCGAAGGAAAGGAAGCGTAAGCACTGAGCTGTGATTGCAATAGCGACGTTTTGTCTTGACAAGGGCAAGCTAATAGTGTCGGAAGAGTCGGAGCATGGATTGGCACATCGTGCCACTCTGTACCATCATGAGCATTTCAACCAGATCCATCCACCTTCCACAGTGGCCAGAGAAAGTGCAATGTGCTAGCAATCATGCCCACAATACCATCCTGGTTCGACATCGTAGCAGCATTTGCGGCCGTCGCTGCAGTACTTGCCTTTACCATCACCACACATGTCTACGCGAGCGAACATTGTCAGCAGGGCCGAACATCGGATGCAGGAAACAGGCTGGAGACCCACGACGGCAGTAATTTTGTTCGCAGGTATTCGGCCAACAGCATCGACCGTGAGCGCAGGGTGCTGTAGACATGTTTTATCAGTATGAATCTTAGATGTCGGGAAGATGGAACAGTAGCATACATACATCCGACACCGACTCCATGGATACAATCAAAGACGACGCGGTTGGCGCACAGGCCGAGAGCGGCCGCGGCGATGGTGAGCAAGGGGTATGCGTGAACCCTCATTATGCTTTGGAAGCTTCGGGGTTTGGAGGGCGTTGGCCGAAGCGGGCAGAGAAAGAGGAGAATAGGGAGATCGAGGGTAGAAGCGGAACAGGTGCAAGGGCTCATGCCTGTCGAAGCAGCGATCTTCGGACGAGGGCGGGATCGAAGTCGGAAGAGTCAGAACGTGGATTTTATGCATGTCTGTCTGCCATCCAAGTTCATCTTATCGTCCGGTCCCATCCAGATTGGCGATATCGAGTCAGAGGAGGGGCGTGGCGCAGGCTTGCCTGCTTCAAATGCGGCCAACGGTCTGGAGGGCGTTTGCGGAGAGCGGACAGAGAAAGAAGTCGAATACAAGGCGAAAGAGAGGTGGAGGGTAGAAGAGGAACAGGTGCAAGGGCCCATGCGTTAGCAACATCGACTGCCAGGGGCGCCGTATACTGTCGGAGGTGGTAAACATCCAACCAAGGAGGACTGGTCAATTCCAATCTGATGCACCTCGTAAGGCTCATAGTAGTGACCAAGCGCAGAAGTGTAAGCTATCCACCGCAAGTGTGGACGCACGCCCATGAATCGTCGCCTTGCCCGCAGCACGTCTGTGGCCGCTGGCACCACTGACCTCCTTGTCCGCAAGGCCGCTCTGCAGATGGGGTTGTCAGTAAGCAGGCTCGCAAGCAATTCACGCAGTGCCTGATCAGTAACTTACCTCGACAAAAGGCGTTGATGCATTGCTTGTTAGCTTCGCAGCAGGACTGCCAGCGACAGTATGCTGTCAAAAATATTTAGCAGTGTAGGGGCGTGGAGTCAGGACTTTTGACACACCTCCTTCGCCAGAGACACAAGGGCGGGCACGCTCCTCGAGCTGACTCCTGACGCTAACAGCGAGGGCGAGGGCGAGCACGCCGGTGAACAGGTGGAGCTTCATTGTTTAGTGTTGAGGAGGACTGTTTGTTGCTGGAGACGGATCGTGGGAGTGAGCTCCACACAGCGGGCTGATTTAGCGATGGCGAGAGCAAAGAGGAAGAAGAGCGTAGTGCGGACCTGCCTGCTTTAAGTTACTGCTTACGGGACCTAGCAGCCCTCTATGGGCTCCATGTCGAAGTGTGTCAATTGTTGTCGGGATCGGCGTTGGCCGGAAGGAAAGCGACGGTCGATGCGCCTCCCTGCGGGTCAGTACAGCCCGCAGAAGCCTTCACTTCAAGCCGTGTTGCGAGAACTTTGCCTTGTTAGTCTGTACGAGGCGCACCGTGGCAGATGCTGAACGAATTGTGGAAATCAATCTCGCTTTCAATCCATGCTTGCACACCATGAAGCATGAAGATTGGAGGAAGAGAAAAGACGAGATGAAGGGTGAAGCGGCAGTATCTCGACCAGGGGATACGTGGAGCGTGGATCCTATTGCTGGCGAAATCACATCGATGTCCCTCCCAGGCAAGCATCGACACTCTCAAGCTCATGTTGGCCCGGAAAGTTTCGCGGAGGTGGCAGCACTGTGCAATCTTTTTTATTCATGCATATGCATACCTTACAGGAATAGCCATAGCCATTCGCAGAGCGTCAGTCGTAGGCTTGAGGCCATGCGCCGTCGAAAAGTCAGAAGCCTCGTCCCAGGCAGTCAGACCAACTGCTTGCAGTGACTCGCATCGGAACACTGTAAACCTAACCAGCACAATCACGTTTGCACATAGGTCCGAAACCATTGCCGGGGCAGCAGACTCCAGCAGCGCACCAGTTGCCACCGGTCTCGCAAGGCGCTAGCAAATGATTAGCAACAGGCTCGTAGACGATGAAGGAAGAGCCTTTCCAGCAACTTACCTCGACAAAAAGCGTCGATGCATGTCCGTCCCTCGTCACAGCAATGTGACGGACTGAAGCGGCAGTATGCTGTTGACAATTTTTAGCATAAACCGGAGACGGGAAGCACAAGTATTGGCATACCTCCATCGCCCTGTGCGCATCCGCGACGTTTCTCCAGCTCGCCGGCGACACCAAGGGCGACGGTGAAGGCGAGGAAAGCGTAGATGTGGAGCTTCATCTTTGGCTGTAAGATGAGTGATAGTGCCTTGGTGGAGATGGATCGTTGGGTTGTTGGAGCGAATTCCAAGGAGTGGGCGGAATTGGCGATGGCGGGTCGGAGGCGGAAGAAAGCACCCGCCAGCCCTCCAAAACAGAGTTTCGTGTTCGGCTCGAGTGTGAGCACGGAGCAGCGCTGTTTGTTCATTGACTTCATTCCGACAGGCGCGGACTCGGGACATGGGCTCCATGTCGAAGTGTGTCGAAGTGTGTCGAGGCCAGTCCACCTTCTTCGGACCGGCATCTTGCCTTGCAGGCTCCTTTAACACGCCTCAGCTGACAAGTTTCGTGGCACGGGTTGCACTCAGTCGGTCAAGCCTTCAATTTTGTCTCGGAGCGAGACATCAATCCATTCCAGTATCTCGACAAGGGTAGGCTCATGTTGAAGAATCGCTTTTGCTAGGATCCGTGTTGGCAGGTGGAGTTCAGAGGCCTGTAGTCTGCGACGAGAGCAGCATGAGACAAGACCGTCATGCTTCCATTTTGTCGATTGGGCCTTGATGGCGGTGACTGCGATCTTCTCGAGAAATACTACCGGCGGAATGAATGTTGAAAGCTGGACGACGTTTTACCTATGACTTCCAGATCATATCAAGACAGCCATGATGACTAAGCAACGGCGACGCCTCCCGTCACTTCCAACTTGCCATCAATCTATACATCCACTCGCAAACCACAACAACATGCCACAATCCTCACATCCATGGCACCTGATTTCTGGAAGTCTCGCGGTGTTCCAGATCCGCCGGAAGGCTTGAGCAAACCGCAGCGAAAGAGATGGCGGCATCAGTATTTTGAGAGAATCAAGAACGGCACTGCCGCACCTTCGTCTTCCGGAGAGTCTGGAGCGAGGAATGATATCGACAAAACTCCATCCAATCATCCAGGCAGGTCGCTATCGAACAGCGGAAATGGCAAGGTCGCGGCGAAACCAGTAATTCCATCTTCGTCGGCTCAGAAAACCATTTCGCACGATTCCGGATCTCAGCAGAGCGTCGCGGCCGGTTCCCAACAGAAAGTCAAAACAGGCCGGGTCGTCAAAGGTAGCCACAATCAAAAATCAAAAGAGCTCAAGACCGGCGCACGACAGACGCCTGCCGAACAGGCGAAAGCCCGCGCTGCGCTTTTCAGGACGGCATCGACTACGCGCCTATGCCAACCGCCAATGAAGCAGTGGTACAATGCCGATGGCACCCCGTATGGCGGTGCATTTTCCCAGGGGAGTGAAGTAGATGGTGGCACCGAAAGCGAGCCTTCATCTTCTCCGGCGCAGAGCCGACCGGCACTCATGAGGACAAGCGGTGCTGGTATGAAGAACGGCGTCCCATCGATTGTCACCTCGGGGCGACACTACTCGCGACCGATACCACCACCTAAAGCTGCGGCAAGCGTTATGCGCAATATTCCTTCCACAAGTCGAGTGATCTACCCACCAGCAGGAGAGCGCAGACTTTCCAGCATCCCCGACCGACCGTTCATCGATCCGAAAGCTTCAATGCAGCACTTAATCGACATCCAGCAAGCTCAAGATAGCGACGACTCGAGCGACAGCGACTCTAGCGATTCCGAGGTCGAGCTTACGCCGAAACCTGTAGTGAGAGGGTCTGTTTCGGAGAGCTTCGCGGAGCAGATACGTGGCTCTTCGCCCGTGTCTTCGTCAAACCCATCTCCTGGCGAACAGCTCAAGGCTACGCTTCACGATAACATCGTGTTGTCTCAGAGAGGCTCATCAGCAGATTTGAAGGATTTGGTGGAGGCTACTGGAGGACTTCCTACAGTTCACACAGTAACTTTGGCCGGTGACCAAGAACTGGAGAGCCATACAGATCTGTCATTCACCGCCTTTGGGAAACATCACGGGCGACCCGACGATGTCGCCGATGATATTCCGGAAGAGACGCTTGTCCCGTCGTCAAGTCCCACCCGGCCGGCGGTCGCTAGCAGCGTATTGGACTACGATGAGTCGATGGACATTGTCTATGACGCCGTTGAAGATGTCACACATGGTATCCTGACTACTACGAGGTCGTTGCCCTCTAGTAAGCCTCCAAGTATCCGAGATTTCCAGGAAAGCCCAGGTCTGACCGCGCACTCCAGGAATTCTGTCGTCGCTTTGGGGACTACGGCGGTAGCGTCGCCTGGGAGAGAGGATGCTACAAAGAGTCTTACCTTGGCAGAGAACGGTGACAGCACGGTCATCACAGCGAGCATCTTGACGGAGACAAACGGTTGCGTTGACGATGACGATGACGAAGATAACATCGTGGTCGCAAGCAAGGCCGGGACTGAGCAGGCTGGATATGCGTTTAAGATCTTGGGAGAAGAGCAGGCCGTTGAGGACAGTGTCCTTGAAGGTGGAAATGAGGCGGAAGACTTGCACTCTTCGCCACCCACCTCCGAGCAAGCAGCAGTGCATGACAGCGTACATCAGTACTTTGTAAGAAAGCCACCGCGCGCCGCAAGCTCTCGCCTGAGTGCTTCCCAAAAGCAAACATCTTCACCTGCCCCTGCAAGCGCGTCTATGACAGAGCATGAAGCTGGTTATTCGGTCGAGGAAGTCGTTGATGTTGTTGTATCTGCGGAGCCGGCTCCAGCGAAGAAGCGCAAGATGACTGGAATGACTAGCAAGCACTTCTCGACATCAAAAAGGACGAGAAGGAGCGCGGCAAAGCTGGAGTCAGAGATCGTTACAGATGCGGCAGATGCAGATGATGAGAACGTTACACCGATCGTCGAGCTCGTTGAACGCCGCAAATACCCACGTCGTCGAACTAGAACGAGAGGACTTACGTCACCGCTCGAGGTTGGCGTTGATGATGTGAACGAGGTGCAAGTCTCGTCCGACAAACCCGAGTCTGCTCCTGCTGACGAGGTTGATGGCGAAGACGACGATATTATCATCGTCCATTCACAACCAGTCTCAACTCCGCAGGCTGCGGCCCAGCTGGAGACTTCTACGTTAATACGAAAGCGTAAGTCGGCGAGCAAGGTGAAAGACAAGGCAGTAAGTGCGGAGCCTGAAATCAGGAACAAGCCAGCCATTTTGCCGGCAGCTCACGGCACTCTTGACGATGCAATGCAATCGCAGGCAGCGCCCGAGACGGCGATTCGCACCGGTCCTCAGACGCGGAAGAGTAAGGCAGCGAACTCGATTTCTGATCTCAAGAAGAAACATGAGACAGAACTTACGACAACAACGAGCGTGAGCCTTGAGACCACCTTAACACCCAAGAAGACACCTGTCACCAGAAAGAAGCTCAAGTCCACCGGTGCTGTCAGTCCTCATTTCATCACCGACCGAGTCGATCTCTACAACACAACATCGGGCGGAAAGCGTGTACCAGCAGGCACCTCCATCGTTCCGGTCCCGCCTATCAGCGAAGCTGCATTCGGCATCATCCAGGAAAAGCTCTGGCACGATCCGTTCTGGCTGCTCATTGCCGTGACATTCCTCAACAAGACTACCGGCCGTGCCGCAGTACCAATTTTCTGGAAACTCAAAAAGCTCTATCCGACACCGACGGAGCTGGCAACTGCTGACCAGAATGAACTGATGTTGTTGGTTCATAGTCTCGGTCTACAAAACGCCCGATCGAAGCGCCTCATCAAGATGGCTGCAGCATGGCTGGAAAGCCCGCCGGTTGTCGGGAAGCGGTATAGGACGCTGAACTATCCCCACAAAGGCGACGGCAAGGCCTCGAACACTGCCAACGTGGTGGAAGAAGATGCTGATGATTGTGGTGGCGCTTTGGAAATTGGTCATATACCAGGCTGCAGAGACTATGCTTGGGACAGCTGGAGAATGTTCTGCCGTGATGTCTTACGTGGTGTGGCGGAAGACTTCAACGGGAAGGGTGCGGCGGAAGGTTTCACACCCGAGTGGAAGAGTGTCCTGCCGGGTGACAAAGAGTTGAGGGCATGTCTGCGCTGGATGTGGTTGCGTGAAGGCTGGATCTGGAACCATGAGACTGGTGAAAAGAGGCTCGCGACTGTTGAGGAGATGGAGCAGGCGAAATTGGGACAGATGAAGTTTGATGATCCGCAGGAAATGAAGTTTGCTGCGCAGGCCGCTGGTGTTGAGATTTCTCCCATCAAGCTTGAGGAGAAAGAAGGAGAATTGGATGCTCCGTTTGAAAAGGAAGAGCTTGAGAACGACAATGCCGATATGCGAGAGACGCCGACCAAGTCACGAACGAACATTGGCGCGGAAGCGGAAACTCCCAAGATGGACGTGGCAGATGACGATGAGCTGCGACAATGGCCAACAGCGTCCTCTTCAACTTCATCACTGACTGTCATATCGGCCGACAATATCATCGTCGCCCCTACGAGGACACCATGTGAGGACATCGAGCCTCTTCCGCGCGAGAAGATGAAGGGCACGCCAACCCGAGCCAACCAAAAGCTGATAAAATCAGCGCGCGCGAAGGCTAGGAGGCGGGAACGGGAGCTCAAGAATGCCACTTTGGATTATGAGGATGTCTTTGCTGATGAGCCTGTGGAGACGACGGAGAAGAAGGAGACGGCTAGCTTGGCGTCGAAGGCGAATGGCACGAGCACGTCTGCTGTGAGAACTGTCAGTGAGCCTAAGAGTAAGGAGCGGACTGGCAGGTCACGTCTTGAGAAGGAGAATGCGAAACTCGCAGCCGAGGCTGCCAACTTCTTGAACGGTGGAAAAGCTGCTAGGAGAAGGAGCGCGAGGATCTCGCTATCTTGAGCACGTTCTATGCCCTTGCGTGGATGGATATCGGCACTGTTGTTAAATATGGGATACGGGAGACTGGCATGTTTGGAGACACGACCAAGCGATAGCCTCATGATCCGAACTAGACTGGCATCTTGTAATCGTGCTATCGAACACACATCATGCCCACCATTCACTCTCCTTGCACTACGTCCTCATCCTTCTCAGGCTTCCACAACATCGCCCAGATGGTCGCACCCGGACCTCCGTCCTCTTTCTCTCCAGTCGATGCGAAAGAACCTTTCCCAAGCACAAAAGTTCCCACCACATCGAACCCACATCTCTTATACACATCACGCGAGCCCTCAGTAGTCGCCTCTAACCAGATCGGAAGTCCCTCCGTCCTCGCCTGTGCTTGCTTCTTGCGAATAATCTGCGATGCAAGTCCCCGTCCTCTAGCTGAAACTTTTGTGCCGACCAGGAAGAGGTAATGATAGGACTCCATGCCCGCTAAAGCTTGGGCTTTACATCTGTCGGACGCGGATTGATAGTCGATCATCATTCTCTGCGCACCCAGTCAGTTTTGAGCCCTTGACCAGGAACAGAGGCGAAGTTGAGGACTCAGACTCACTTTACACCCCGCCACTCCCAACTTCCACAGACATCCCACAAACCCAGCCGACCACCACGTCCAGGGATTGTCGATCCTCTTCCCAGGAGGTAGCCAGACGGCGGTGCAATCCCAGTCATTTGCTTCCACAAATTCCGCGGAATTGAGAGCTGCGGCTTTGACTAGAGTGCCGAAGTAGTCGTCCATGTAGGCGAGACGTGCTTCTTCGGATAGTGAGGAGAGAATGAATTTGACGGGTGGATCGTCGACGAATAGGGGACTGAGAGTCTTGGCGACGTGGACATGGTGGTCTTGGGTTGTGGTCAGTTGCGAGATTGTAGCAGAGGAATGGAGCGATGAAAATACCTGCACCATGAGTTGTGATCTGCGCGGATGGATTGTTGGTCGCCATTCGCCTTTGTTGCGACTTGCTCGTTGTTGGTGTTGCCAGGCGTATAGAAGGAATTCAAGTGCAATATGCTAACAAGCAACGCAAGCCATCGGACCTGCGGTCATCTTTAGGAACCGAGCGTATGACCGGAGTTCGGCTTCCAGCTGTGAACCCTGAAACCGGGATGGTGACTGCGACCGGAGCTCGCAGTGTTCGCGTGCAATTCAGTGCTCTGGAGGTCCGTCTCCCACGAGATCAACCTCCTCTCGATCTAGTTGAACTAGGAAAGCAGAAGCGAACGTACGGGAAGACTCTCGCTCGACCTCTTCCAATTCTTCGCTAGGCATTCGACTATGAGAGGAAAAGCTGTTTCGTTCATCTGTCGAATCTACTCTTTTTCTCGCTGCCTCCATTGCGGGTCGCGCTCTGAGCCTGCACCTTGGGCTCGTCCTTCGCAACGGCCGGCACAAAGTCAACCTTGTCCCTTTCTGCCAGCTTCTTCTTCTGTTTCCGCTCGTTCTGTCGCAGCAGACTCTCAACGTAACATTCCTCCGGCCATATAACCGGCACACCCAGTCCTTCCGGTAGACTACTCTTGTAGCTATCCTTCTGCGTAATTTCCGCGAATTGCATCAACTTCGGTAGCAAGCTCGGATTCCGAAGGCTAGTGGAATTTTGCAGTCGCTCGTTGAAGTGTACACCCTTCTTCTTCAACTCAAGAAAGCGCTCAATCTTCTTCGTTGTGGCAGCAAGTACTGCGGCTTCTTCGCTATTGACTGGTGGTGGAGGTGGTGAATCTGGTATATCGAAGTTGGGTATAGTAGGCATTGTGAGCTCGCGGAGGCGGTTGCGTTCGTACGCGTACGGCGAAGATGGTGCTGTGTCTCCTTCGTCCTGTGCCGAGTTCTCTTGCGTCGGTATTGAAGGACCAGGTGCCGGTCCAGATGTGTCGAATGAAGCTGGTGTCTCGTCCTGTACTGATGGCTGCGGAGGCTGGGCTGGATCTGGTCAGATCTTTCCAATCGCTTTCCACTGCGAGAAGACTCACGCTCGGTTACTCTGTCCTGACGCGACGGTGCAGTCGCTTCGATCTTTGCTATCTGGACATTGTACGAGGTAGGTCAGTAGGTATCCATGCCTTTCAGTTGTTGAGTATGTAGCAGCGTCATACCTTAGAGGGTTTCTCTGGCTGAATATCCCCCTCGTCGTCGCTGCTTCCGTAGTCGATCAGAGCCATTGTGTGTATGTGTGTGGAGTGATGTAAAGGAAAGATATTGTTTCGCGACTTCATCACATGCAATTGCAATTCGGAGGGGACGCGGCGAAGATCCCGTCCCGGAGAGCTTCGTGTCTCGCCTGCCTGAGCTCTTGCTTCGTCGAACAACCATCATCACATCACCGCACTCAATCTTCACGAATACATTCTCTCCATCAACCCTCTCACAACTCACACCTCACAAACATCAGCACAACATGAACCACCTTCCGCAATCCTGGGGCAGAGCAAGTCATACCATGCACCTCCACGATCAACACAAACTAACCTCCATCACAGCCGCGCGATGATGTCTACGGCACATACAACTCCTCCTACCTCCCACAATCGCACGGCGGCACTCAACAACCCATTACGCACACGCAATCGCCCATCGTCACCGGAACCTCAGTCATCGCGCTCAAGTTCAGCTCAGGCGTAGTCATCGCCGCCGACAACCTCGCATCATACGGATCGCTCGCCCGCTTCACCGATGTCCACCGCCTCAAACCCTTCAACCGCAAGTCCGTGGTCGGTTTCGGCGGTGATGTCAGCGACATGCAATACCTCGACCGCCTGCTCAACTCGTTGGACGTGGAGGAGAACTACTCGGTCGGTGCTGCGGCGGCGGATAGCGAAGACGGCGATGCTCTGATGAGCGCAAAGAACCTCCACACATACCTCGCCAAGGTCATGTACAAGCGACGCACAGACTTCAACCCGCTATGGAATGCGCTGCTCGTGGCGGGTCTGGATGAGAAGAACAAGCCTTTCCTCGCATCGGCCGATCTACTGGGCACAACATTCAGCGCTCCTACTTTGGCGACCGGATTCGGTGCTCATCTCGCGCAGCCCATTCTGCGACGTGCGGTGCCGGACGAGGCGGCAGCTGCGAAGTTGAGTCGGGAGGATGCCGTGGCGGCGGTGAAGGCTTGCATGAAGGTGCTGTTCTACCGTGATGCGCGGAGCATGAACGAGTACAGCATCGCGGTGATCGATGAGAAGGGTGTGGAGTTGCACGAGAATGAGAAGCTGGAGAACCAGAGCTGGGACTTCGCGGACAAGATCAGAGGATATGGCACACAGACAGCTTGAGTGGAGTGGTCGAGAGGAGCGAGCGAGCGGGATACGAGGTTGTGAAGAGACCAGCCTTTAGGCGACCGCCTTCTATACACCGACCGTCCGATGCATGCCGCAGTGCAGAGCAGAGCGGTGTCAATGATAACGTCACCCAAAGGAGAGCTGGCGGAGAATGATTGCAAGCACAAGCTTCGGAGTAGTTGGTATCATATGCTCGACTCCACTCCGTCCCACGCTGCCGTCATGTATCAATCGTAACAAAAGCCGTGCCCATCCGTCCTCGTGGATTAGTCTTTAATGTACGAACTGCCTTGTGCTGGGCAGCCTCGAAAACGCCTCGCTTCCAATACGCAACAAATTCAAGTGTGCCAGCATACTGCTGGCGTCGTAAAAATAATACCACAGACAACAAAGAATAGACCTCTGCGCCTCTTCAGTCCTCATTCTCCACTCCAACACGTGGAGGCGATCTCGACTTCGAGCCGGTGTAAGGGCTGTGACTTCGTCTCCAGACAATCGTTAGCAACACATGCCAACCCCGACCGTATTGAGCAGACTCACGATCTCCTCCTCTCACCCTCCTTTCTCCTCGCCTCAATAATCCTCATCATCTCCTTCCTGCCACCCTCTGCATCCACCTCCTTCCCACGCATGCTCATCGAGATCTTATCCTGAGCTTGTGCCCGCAGCAATTTGCTCAAGAGCAAATGTTGCATCAGCAAACACACGTATACCCCACAATCCATGCTGTTATCCTGCTGCGGCGAGTCCTCCAAATTGATGAACCGCAGCGGTTTACCCAACAACGTACTGATGCGGTGCGCGACGAGTTTGGCGTGTTGGTAATTCGAAGGTGACAGCGAGTCGTAGTGGAAAGCCACTCCATCCACGATGCTGACGAGTAGTAATGACCAGTGGCTCCCTCCCTCTGCGACATCCACCCGCCGGCAGTCGTTGATGGGGAGGAAGACGTGTGTAGTTCTCGTGAAGTCAGGGAGTGCGGATATCAGACTGAGCGGATCTTGGGTATTTTGCAACATGAAGGACATGCTGGGTCGAAGGAGGACGATGTGTGCTTTGGGGTAGCCGGACAGCTTTTCCCGCTCGAGGTATTCCTCCCAGAAGCAGATGGCGTTGTCGGTGAGCCAGTCATCTTGGCGGATGGAGTCGACGTCTTCGCGGGTGAGTCGGACGTCGTGGTAGCTTAGGTACGGGTCGTCGGGGGAGAGCTGAAAGTTGGGAAGTGCTGGTTAGTGAGGTGAGGATGGAGAGGCCGTCGGTCTGTCACGCACGTTGTCGCCAAAGCGTCTGCTGAGACGACCTCCGAAGGGGTGGAAGCCGGAACCGGAATTGCGATGCGAATGTTTAGAGGAGGATGGCGGGTCTTTGACGAGAGGCATCGCGGTGACGGAGAAGACGTGTCTGAGATCGTGGTTGGAGGAGAGTTTCAGGACTCGAGGATCGTGAGGGATGGAGCGGTGAAGAGGGTAGACCGACCGGCGAGGAGTCGGAGCTCCGGATGATGGAGGTGTGTGGTCTCACGTAATATATGCGTGAATATATACGTGAAGTGAGAAGAGTCGAAAGCAGTATAAAGATGGTATGCCAGGTCCAGACGTGGTTGTACGTAGGACCGCGGTAGCTTTTACGAAAGTTCGGACGAGTCGAATGACGTGGTGTGGTGTGGGATTTGATCGACAGCTTTCAGGCTAGCTCTTTACCATGTGCTGGGGAGTTGGGGGAGATCCACAAAATATGCTTGAACAACATGGACATTGAAGAGAAGTGTCACCTTGAGAGCTTGTGCATCTCATGGAAATGTCTTCTGCTCAAGTCCTGCAGCATTGCTTGCTGAAGACCCTTGCTCATCTCAATGCATATCATGCTTTTTCCATCTATCCTCATGTGCCGTCGCTCAGGAGGTCGCGACTTGCGTGCAGTGAGACAATGCGCAAACCGTCGTACCGGTCGCGCGTAGGCCGCCCGGGAGCATACAATGGGAGAAAGCCGCGACCTGTTGTCGTTCTGGAATCCTCGCGACCTGCAGCTGCGTCTGTTTCAGTCCAGCTAGACTCCGCACTTGCTCGTGCCCTCGACATCTGGGCAGCCGGCATGAGCGGCAAGCTTCGATCCCAATTGAGTCCACCATGCCTTCACAGTAGTTCCTGTACCATGAACACCCTCTCAAACCAGATGGCTCGGTAGGAGAAAGTTCGCGATGCCCTCCTTCACAGCATACTCATGCTCACAGTTCCCGCACACCAGTTTTCCCGACGCAATACTCGTCTCCATGAGCAGTGTATGCAGGTCCTTGAGCGTTTGCGAGGGTTCGCCGTCCTCGGACTCCATCTCCTCGGCGGCGGGAGTTTCGGCAGGGAGATTGGGTAGACCGAGCTGATTGATCGTTAGCAATGTGACATTTTGGAAGCTATTTTCGACGGTGTTCACTTCTTGTGTCAAGGTTTTCATCGCCGCCCAATCCAGTCTCGGCAGCATGTTCGTGAGAAATAAAGGGTTCAGATCGAGTTCCACTTGTTCGAGTTCGGCTTCTTTGGGATGCAGAGGAAACGCGGCCGGTGATGACTTGCACGACTTTCGGGCGCATGTGAGGAAGTTGAGCGTGAGCAGCTTCATTGTGATTTCTTTCTGCCAATCTTGAGGTTTCGTCGGTTTTCAAGAAGGTCAGACTGCAACGAATTCGCATGTGAAGACAAATTTCAACTGCGCGTACAATGCATACCGCATTCACTTGAACAGCGCTAGTGCTGTCCTCTTTCGCGACATCACTGTTGCCGGCTCCGCAAGATCTTGCCTTAACACAAACACCATTTCATTATGAACGCAGAACCAGAGAACGCCCCAAACACTGGCGAGGAGGCCCGCGATCCCAGTGGCTTCCTGTCGGAAATCATCGGAGCTCCTGTGACCGTCAAGCTGAACTCTGGCGTGGTCTACAAAGGTGTGTTTGACTCCAATCGCATTGGATTGTAGACTGCCGTGCTGACAAGAGTAGGCGAGCTGCAATCAGTCGATGGATACATGAACATCGCATTGGAGGACACGAAGGAGATGGTGGATGGCAAGCAGCGACGGAATTACGGCGATGCGTTTGTGAGAGGCAATAATGGTATGTGCAGTTCCTTGCGCCTTTGCGGTCTTTTGGAGGGCAGTGCTAATTCGAGACGATAGTCATGTACATCTCGGTCGACTCGGCATCAAAGTAAAGCCGGTGGGACAGTGGTAGAAATGGGATTTGAGCGAGGAGGCCGTGTGGAGACTTGGTTGGCAGGCAGCTCGAATGTGATTTCTTGCCAATGTATGTGGAAAAAGGTCTACTTCTATGGGAGCTGGCGACACCCAAGGGCTCATGACTGGGTTCAGGGCTGCGGGGAGCGACAGGCGGCTGAAGAGTAACGACCATTTTGGACGTCCTCAGTCCCGCTCATTCCTTGGAATGCTCAACACTGAAGACGCCATCTCGGCCTTCAGCAGGGATCTTTGAAGTCCAATATGCGTACGAATTTCCATGGATTATCACATTGCCATTTCCATCCTTCTCCACATCATCAGCATTGATCGCATCCATGAAGGTCTTCTTCGCTCGCTGTGATTTCATTAGCTCGCAGCTCTGGACAGTGGATGACAACAGAGCAACATACTTCTAATCGTTCTCCCTCAATCACAGAGATCTGACCAAGCGTACGGAACCGCTTCCATGCGTCTTCGACCGGCAATGCAACCGTGAATGGTTCGATGTGCTCCCCAACCGGAAGAGAGAAGAGCTGATCGTCACTCGCTTTGAGAATGGTCAAGGGAGTCACCTTGATCTGCTCGTCAAACACCTTCCGCCACTCCTGATGGCGAAAGCGAGGCTGATCATCCCCCGACTCCTCCGCGATAGCAAAGTTGAGATCATGTGCTACTTTCTCCCATGCCGTCGAAGCCTTGTGGTGCTTGGGAGCGTTCCAGTCTTCGACGTTCCATACCAGACCCAGCCTTCCATGCGGCTGCAGCACGCGATGGAACTCCTTCAACGAATGCATGTTCGCGAACCAGTGGAAACTCTGCGAGCACTTAGCTCGATACCCTCACCACTCACACCATCGAAGACCTACCTGGGCAATCGTCAAGGCATCAACACTCTCATCCTCCAGACTCGGCATCGAGTCCGCCACTCCGTCGACTACGCTGACACCCTTCAATTGCTTCCCCTCCAACACCTTCCGCATATCCTCATGCGGCTCAACGGCGATGATACGGAAGCCTTCGTCCCGCTTCGCCAGTGCCTCTGTGAACTTGCCCGTTCCCGCCGCGAGGTCTACGATCACGGCGCCTTGCTTGCCCTCGACATCCAACTGCTCGAGGAGGATTTGGGTGATGGTATCGGAGTAAGCCGGGCGGTGAGAATCGTAGGCTGTGCTGTTGGCAAAGCCGGCTTGTGCTCGGTCGTGGATTCGTGAAGTGGACATGATTGAGATTGTCTGAGGAGTCAGGTATGGCCAGGTGTGGTAAGTTAGAGGTCCCAGATGCAGTCGATAAGGGAGGTCCGAGGCTCGGCGGGCGCTAGCGAGTGAGAATTGCCAAAACGCGGACTCTGTGAGATCAAGTCGCAGGAACGGGAAGATTGAAAGCAGAGTTTAATGTCTATTGAAGGTGTTGCAGTCGCAAACGCGAAGTCGTTCTAGGATGTAAAGGTAGACAGCTACGTCGTGCCAAGCTTGGATATGGAGACTCGAAGCTTAAAAACATTGGGGAACTGCTGCGCGTTCTCGAGATGTTCACCTCACCTCGATATGCCGATTTGCCGATGACGATGATTGCGAAACGGGTCGACGACAAGCATGCCTGCGAAGTGTGCACATATGTGCAATTCGGCCTCCTGGCACAAGATGATCTGCTCCACCGGACATGAATCAAAATTCAATCTCCACATGTTCGAGAGGAAGAGGTAGACTTTTCCGATCGCGACGAACATCGATGGATGCGCTCGAGTCAGTTGAAGCATATCTGCATTAGCAGAGAAGTTGAGCCTGTGTAGTTGTATACAGTAGTACAGCAGATGTGTATACCAGGTAGGTAGCAATGGGAGTCTGCATGTTTGTCAGCCTTGTGTGCACAACGCCTCGGCGCAAGTACCAGAGCTGACATGGCGGTACCTTACTAGCCAACGCCATCAAACCTTGAGGCACGCAAAACATTGAACCCAGTGTCGATTGTTGAACTCTCAGGGTTTTCGCGTTCTAGAGTGATATCCCTGGCACACTGACTTCACACGTCGGAAGCGTCAAGCGTGGGAGATGTAACGTTGGACAAAGAGAATGTGCTGCAGCACAGCATCACGGCATCACCACGAGGGCAGTCGCACCACAACGTCCGTGCCGTCATGCTGCCTTTCCGGGAAGAAAATCATGGTTGTTTTGACGGTTGAGCTGATGAGCGTCTTCGAGAAGCGCCACCACCGGCCAGATCTGGACCCCACCAAGTGATCCTGCTAGACACTGCGGCGGGCTGACCATTCCAAAGCACAAAGACCGACATCACGTCGCCGGCATGTGAAGAAGCCAAGTCTGCAGTGGAGGTTGGGGCGAAAACAGGTCGAGGTGCATGTACCGGCTGAAAGTCATCGGCCGAAGTGGAGCGTGGCGCTGTTCTCGCATGGGAGGAGGTTGGGACTGGGCGAAGTGGCAGGGTTTCTTGGAGCTCTCTGCTGATGAGAAGAAGTGTACGGGATGGCTCGATAGTACAGGTGCCGTTACGGTGGAAGGTGCTAGAGGACGAGATCGGCGCCATTCGTCGTCCTGCTCCAAGCACGACGACCACAGTGAATAGAGTCCGGAGGTTTCGGTGCATCACATTGGAGCGGCTGAAAGTTGGACGAATCACCAAAGAGCGCTTCGGGGGGCACGCTCTATTATGCTTTCTTGCTGTTCATGCAAAGGCGGCTCCACTACTCGGACTCGCTCAATGATATACAGAGCGCCATGGTCGTCGTGTGGGTATACTGAGACATGGAAGCAGACGTCCATGTCGACGACCAGAGTCCCACCTCACCGTGAGTCTTTGTCTCGCCGATGTCAGTAAGATATGCGATGGAATGACTTCGCATTCATTATCCATATATTCTCAGCAACGGGTCGCTTGTACGGCCCGATCCTGGAGCTATTTGCGTGGTCCGCGCGGTGTTTGCAAGGAAAGAAACTGTGCAAGCTCCACTGCAAGTGCTGGGGTGCGTGCCTGAATCCAATCGATCCCGGACCGCTTCGAATCGAACTCCGCCAGTATTCTTTGTCGTCGTCCACCTTGGGATCACCCCATCACCATCACCATCACCACGACCCTTCTTCTTCCACTCATTGAAACTTCGTATTTATCGACACGATCCGATATCGTGGTCTTGTAATTCTGCTTCTCCGAATCGACGGGATCCACCCGCAAGACCCCCCTGTTCACGGCCGCGCCATCGTCCTTTTTCCAGGCCTCCAACTCAACTCCGCCCCCTGCTCCGCTTTCATCGTGTTGGGCCCGAGCAGCTACCAACACACACACACACGACATCGAACCCACGATCAGCCCATCGACGACGAGATCCGATTGCATGTGAACCGGCACTGCACACGACCCTGTATATATACATATCTACGCGAGCATCGTTTCATGGGCCGTTAAAAACCATCGGCTTCCAACAGCACACCGGTCGCAGTGCGCCGCCGTCAATTGGACACAACAGCACAACTACAAATGCCGAAAGGATTGAACCTCAAGAACTTTGGCCGGCGCAAGTTATCCCAGAGTGGTCTCGACTTTCCCGAGGAAGAGCAGGCAGCCGCGACCTCGTCCTTCCGAGTCATCGAGAGACCAGACAAGAAACGTGTGACATATGGCGCTCCTGATCGTGGAGTGAGCAGGCCATTCAGTTCGCCGCTGCACGCTCTGAGAGGGAGGTCGGAGAACGATTTAGGCCTGGCTCTCGAGGCGAGCAAAAACTCCTCTCGGCAGAACTCCATCTGGCCATTGACGGGTGCAAGAGGCAGCGGTGGAACGGTTGCATCAGGCTCGAGCGGATACTACGACTCTTCGGCGTCTGCGCGCCATAGCTCGACGTCCACTCTACCGTCGTCAATCGACCCAGATCGCGCGCCAGAGGACGAGGAATTGTTCTCTCCGGCTGTGCGAGCGTCCACTACGAGCATGTTCCACACCGGATCTGCACCAGCGGACGTACCTCCACCACCAGCCTCCTTCGCCTCGCGAGCCGCTCGCACATTCTCCTTTGCGAAGACTGCAAAGAAGGAGTCCAAGGATGACGTTCCTCCAGTGCCCCCTCCGCATGGATTCAGCGGCTCAAGTCCGGGCCGGGATCGAGCAATGACCACCAGCAGTTATGCCAGCACTGCCGTTCCGCCCAAGGCCGAACTGACCCTGGGAAATGACTTTGGGGAGGATTTCGGTAACATGTTTGACAGTTTGCAGAAGCAAGACGGTCCAATACTTCCCCCAGTCACCCAAAACTTTCACCGAACTGTACGTGCGCTGAGTTCTCACCGCCAACGAGATGCTAACAAATGGCAGGACTCGGAGCCCATGTTCCCACCACGAGCGCTGTCCCGGAATGCACTGTCTCCATCACCGAAACTGCAAGCCCGAAACGACGAGCTCGAGTCGCCATATTCCTACGATGAGCCACTTTCGGCCGGACTACTGTCTTCAAGTTCGGCGCGGAGTTCACCACGAATCGACAGTCCCCCAGTGGGAGGCGGTATCGCACAAGCTTTCTTTGGCAACACGAATCCTGGGTACTCTCGTGTTCCCGAACGACTGACATCGCCAGTGCTCCTTGAGCCGCGCCATTCGTACGAAAGTCTGGTCGGGCAAGATACAATATCTGGGCGTGGGAAAGGGAAAGCGCCGGAATACCCGAATCGCCAAAGACAGATCGATGAGGACGACCGATGGGTTCGCAAAGTCTCCCTGCGCGATCCGCAAGGGTCGAGCATCAGCCCTGCTCCGGTCAACCGACTTGCTCCCTCAAATGGTAATCATCGGTCCCCACATGTATTGCGAAATGATACTCAGGCATCAGCAGGCGCATCAGGAGCGAGAAGCACAGGCAGCTCGACACGGGACTCTGAAGGTGGCAGCGACTCAATACATACCACACCACGGGCGAGCAGAGGCGATATGAGGCCAGTGGGCGATGATTCTTTGTTCGAATCGTCGCCTACAGGACCCCCGTCTCGCGCAGGGCGACCATCGATCAATGTGAACGCAAGCGCGAACGGTGCACCCAGGAAGATTACCAAGGCGGAATTCCAGGCCCTGCAAAGGAAGGGCGAGAGCAGTCCAGAAGAAAGTGATGAGGAAGAGCATGTGTCTGATGACGAATACGACGAGGATGATGTCGAGCGGGCGAGAAAGATTGCCACACAACGTCGACAGCAGCAGGCTACAATGTCGGTCTACCGCCAGCAGATGAAGAAGGTCACCGGTGGAGGACCAACAGATCTGCCGGGAAACCGACCAGTGAATGATCGCGGATACATCGCCCCAGCCCTGCATTTCGGCGGTATCGGTGGCACGCCGCCGACTGAGTCCATGAGAGGGCAGCACAGTGGAGATGACGATGAGGATGTTCCGCTTGGCATATTGCAGGCGCATGGATTTCCGAGTGCTAATCGACCTCCAACCGCGATGGAGAATGACAGGAGAACGTCAGTGGCAGGTTCCGCGATTGGTGCTGGTCAAGGCAATCTGCCACCTTTCGCTCGGAGACTGCCTGCCGACCCATACTTTGGCGCCGGACTCGTTCATCAAAGCACTCGGGAGTCTCTACATGGGCCTGCGGCCTCTGTCTATGGTATGCCGACTGGGCCTGCACCTGGTGCAATGGGTCATCCGGCAGGTCTCGTTGGTGTTATCGCTGGCGAAGAGCGAGCCAGGGCCGCTCGTCGAGGAAGCCCGAACTCCGCCTTCGGAAACGCAGCGAACGGTCCGAATATGCCGCTGCCCGCCAACATGGCCATGGGGCAAAGAACAATGTCCATGGGCAATTTGGCTGCTCCGTCAGTGTATACACCATCCGGTGTCCCTTCGATGCCGATGATGCCCATGGGAATGCCAATGATGCCGCAGGGCATAGATCCAGCCTCGCAGCAGATGCAACAATTCATGCAGATGCAGATGCAAATGATGCAAAACATGATGGCAATGCAGCAGGCGCAATTCAACGGCCAAAATCCTCAAAACTTTGCCGGTTCGCAACGACCAATGTCGATAGTTAGCCAGGGCTCTTTTAACGGGCCACACCAACGTTCAATGACCATGATGAACCCACCTCAAGCTTGGAGCTCTGGACCGGGACAGCCGCGACCCAACAGCGTCATGCCACAATTCGGTAACTCTCACGCGCCTTCAGTCGCCGGTCTCGCTGTTCCCGGAAGCCAACCAGGACAAGGCTACACTCCATCAATCGCGCCCAGCGAGCGCAGCAACGTCGGTAGGGCTTCGCGCTACCGACCTGTCTCTCAATTCGACGATCCTTCCGGCCGCACCCAAAGCATGACTTCCTCCCACACCTTGCAGGCCTTTACCCGCCAACAATCCTCGCAAAATGTTCCTGGCACGACCTTCAATGGCAGTACTGTGCAGACTCCCAAGTCCACGATACGCGTCATCGACAAAGCAAAGGGCGCGCCTAAGACTGCTCTCGGAGGGAAACAGGTCCCGGATGAGGATGAGGACGATGGCTGGGCGGAGATGAAGAAGAAGCGCGAGGACAAGAAGAAGTCGAAGTGGACCTTGGGTAGGAAGGGTAAGAATTCCGCGGCTGAGGAGCAGGCTGCGCTCGAGGAGCTGTACCAGGGTCTCAACTAGCAGTCGGACCCTTCGAACGTGAGGAGTCACTCGATGGTCGGACTTGGTTCATCAAAACTGAAGGTGGGACGATAACAGACGGTATTCTTTTTACATCAATCGGGCGAGATGATGCATGCAGGCGGGTCGGACCTCAAAACAGGACATTGGATGGTTGGTTATCGTTGTTCATATTGCATCGCGAGGGATCACAAAAGGGAGGGGGTGTTCAGGAATCAATGGCACTGGATTCTCTCATATTACTATGGTGGGCTGGAGATCGTGTTCAGAAAGGAAAATGGAGGGCATGCGATGAGAAGGACTTGTACGAAGGAATATGAGCTGATCGAGACGGCGACTGACAGAAGCGAGAAGAAGAGATAGATGATGCTGCATGTCTCGATACTGTCTAATGTTTGAACAGGCCCCTTTCACATTTTCTTGTTCGCTTCTTGGCGTTTCTTCTTTCATCATTCCTACTTCTGTCACTTTTCTAGTTCCATTTCATTTCTGCGTTCGTTGCAGTAAAGAGGGGGGAGTGGAGTCTAAGTGTGGGTGAGAGCGAGAGTGAAACATTCACTTGACAAATACGCTAAGCTGTCTTGGGACTCGGGTCTCATGCAAAGTGACGGGTAAGTCTTACGCGAAATGCACGCTAGCGGCCCGGGACTCTTTGACTTCCTTGACCACTGGACTTTGGGGAGCTGGACTTCTTCTTCGATACATCATCGACGTGCATCGGGATAGCACCGAGCCACATCGCGCCCGCATCCAGCCAGAAGATAGCACTTCCCGCAACTCCAACTCTCGCGAACAGTTTGCGCCGCGCTGCGCAAACAAGTCATGGTCCAGCTCCCAGTGGCTCCTTCAGCCTCACGAGCGCCGCCAGCTTCGTCGCCCGTGCCTCCAGCGATCGACACATCAGCGTGTGCGCCTTCATCGACCCCCCGGGCGTTGGTGCCACCCTCATCGTCCACGGCTTCGGCACCAGCAGCAGCCAGCACAGTTCGCCTAGTGTCAGGTTCTTACCGTCCGACATACATGCCTCCTGCGGCTTCAGCCGATGGAACACAACCTTCGTACTCCCGACCACGGTCCGCCTACATTCCGCCAAATCAATCCGCGCGTGCGTCTTCGACTGCGCTCAATTCGGGGACTCCGCCCGCGAACGCTCCGGTATATTATGCACACCCTTCAATGTCATTTGCACCCTGGTCGCTGGCACCACGAACGTCGGGGCCTGCGGACGCGCACAGGTATGCCCGGACTTCATCTGCCTACCCATCACGGCCACTTCGGCCTCAGCCGCCTGGGCTTGTGTACGGCGCGACACCAACTCCACCTACGTATCCTGCTACACCGCCGTACCCCATGTATGGTCGCCATCCCGCCTCAACTGCACATACTGCGACGAACTCCGGATCAGCACCACCACGTATCGTCAATAACTCCGCGTTGCACTCTGCAGCACCGGCTGCGTCCAAACCAATCCCTCCGACTGGCAAGTCAAAACTGCCTGGGCACGACTGTGATCTCGGACCCATCGGCACAACTGTCGAGGTCAAGAAACCGCTGCACCTCTTCGACTTGCCGACGGAACTTGTGAAAGATATCTTCGAGCTCGCATACCCTCAAGAAGATCTCACCAAGTTTGTGATCAAGAACATCTGGGATGAGAAAGAAATGGAACTCAAGCGGATGAACATCGAGCACGAGTTGCGGCCTCTTCCACCTCGAAAGGTTTGCGATTTCTTGGTGTCAAAGAAGTTCTTCGAATGCGCTACGGCCGCATGGGTGGGCAATCAAGACTTTGTCCACCACACGTGTCGTCTTGCAGGGAGCACTCCAAGCGGCAGAACCATCTTTGACTACCTCGGGTATCATCAGCACCGCATCACTCTCGTCGAACGCTTATGCCAGAGGCTCACGACGCGGTATTCGTGGGCATTCATGCTGAGTCGTCTTCCGAACCTCAGTCGCCTTACCCTCTTGATCGAAGCCGTCTACTTCAAGGTGTTGGAGCCACATTTCGCGTGGGAGTTCGTGCTGACAGATGACGAGCTTCAGAAGATCGTGGCCTCTTCCAACGGAATTGAGAAGCTACATGGGCTGGTCCATTTCGAGATTACTCCGGGAGAAATCAAGTACGCAAGGACTGAGCGCCAGAAGAATCTGTGGAAGAACAACGTCAAGGCGCTCGAGACCATGTTGCGACACATTGTCCTCGCGCCGTTGTCGCTACGGAGACTCTACCCGGAGACTGCTGTCACCGCCGAGAAAGCCGTCGTCGCGAAGCCTCAGCTCGAGAAAGCGTCCGTCCACAACGACACACAGCGCCAAACACAGCGGCCAGTGACGACCCAAACTGGTGTACCAACTGCAGCGTCCCCGCAACACGTGCAAGATCTTCCCTTACGCCGGAAGCACAGCCTGATCTCCCGAGGGACTGACTATCGCCCCATGGCTAAGAGGCGTCGACTTAGAGATCTCTCCTCGAGAACTGTGCAAGCGCCATCTGGTCCATTAGCACATCAGCAAGCTAACCGGGACGCATGCAAGAAGCTGAAGCTCATCGAAGAACCTGTCCGCTCCGCAGCGTTGCCACAGCAGGTCGCGGGTGTGGGCAAGGTCACCACCAACGCCACACAGTTGAGGTCACAGCAGGATAACAGCTGGTCGCATCCTGCCCCGAAATCTACTATTCCCGATGTCACCAAGCCAGTTGTGAATGCTGCAGAGATCGCTTTGTCTGCGGAAGACATGCAGCTGTTACGACTGGCATCTATCTTGACAACTGCCTATCTGACAAGCATCAAGTCACCCTTCAGGCTGAGGTTCACTGACTCTCAAGTCAGTGCCCAGAGCAAGTATCTCGGAGCTATCGATTTCGGCAAATTGGTCATGAACGGCAAAGTCTTCGACTTCTCTGCAAACGCTGCGCAGATTCATCCTCCACTTTCCAACAACAGCCACGCCCGCATGTCCCATCTCGTCCAAATCCCACTGGGTACGCAGAGTGAAGGCGAAGCAGACTTCCATCTCTCTGCTGACAGCCAGACACTGCAGCCTGCTCGTCGGTTCAGCGTTCAGCATGCCGGCAAGCAGAGTCCTGTAAGTCCTCGACAGATGGCCAGCGAGAGACGAGACCTTCAAGAAGACCTGCAGATCGCTTCGAACCGAGTAATGGGCACGTACAAGCCGACAGCTACCTTCGCTCGCAATAAGCCGGACGAGACCAGGCCCTCCCAGGCCGACTATGGCGGGGAAGTGTTACCATTGATCGAGAGTACGCAAGGACAGGCGGGCGTAGTGGCTCAGGGCCTGAATGGACCTTCTCCAACTCCCACGAACCGCTCCAACAGAGGCGCTACTCTCGCCGTATCGGCCGACCCGCCAAAAAACACCGGTCAACAGGCATTGAAGGGGCGAACTGCTAGTCTCGCGCTCAGCCGCGACGATACTGAGGGCAGCGTGGACGTCGAAGACAAGCCTACACCCCTGTCGATGAGTTGTCACCCTGACCAGTGGGTTAGCCAACCGAAAAAGATGAAGAAGAGGCCTCAGGCTTAGATGTCGGCGGAAGCTTCAAACAAAAGACATGCGGACACAAACAGGACTTGAAAGACGATCTGCTGGGCGTGAAACAAGAAGAAGCCGAATGATTAGCGCGTAAGTCCTGACATGGACTCTCTGAATATGCAGTGTTCGAGGTGGGACGCTTATGTGGCGCACGATGCGGCAATATGAGACTCACAAACAAGCGACGGCGCTGTCAATGGCTGGAAAGAGCGACAGCTGATATTGAGAGGTGAATGTCTGGGAGGCTCGTTTGGAGTCATGGGAATTGCTTTTCATCAGGTACAGTGGATTTTTTCATTCAATCGCAAGATTCTTTCCGCATTCTATACACATGAAGTGATTCTACTGCTGTTTATCTCTACAAAGCAATGCGGAGGCATGTCATTTCACCACCGTCGGTTATGGCCCCACTTCAGCAACATTCACTCGAAAAAAAGCCGCTAAGCTTTCTTCGGCTTAAGTGTGGCTGAGCAGCCTAGTACCGTTTGCATATCCACTTTGCGCCGACTAGCGGGGACTTCCGCTGTCTGATTCTTTTCACGACACGCCTCTTGCCTCCACTCTTCTCCAGGAACATCCACCGAATTTGAGGATTCATCAAAAGTTCCGGCATCGAAATTGCGCCAGCCTGGTCTGCGATACATCGCGCCTGCAGCTCGAGGATCTGATCGACTCACGCCTGTGCGCAGTACTGTCTGTGAGACTCGCCGCACTTTTGCGCCGCTCGCAGTGCACCTCCGCCGCAGCACTCAAAATCACAGCCGGTCCGCAATTCGAGACTGGGGCTTGGCTTGACATCTGCGCTTTCGCACTTTCTATCGGAATCCATACTCGGCCTATAAGATGGGGTTGTTTGACCTACCCCAGGAGCTGATCGACTTTTGCTTCGATCTTGCGTATCCTGAAGAAGAATTCAAGTACGTGAATCGAGACAGATGGGAAAGCAGAGAAATGGGAAAGAAGCGGTGGGATGCTACCCATGCACTACGTCCGTTCCCCGAGCCAAAAGTCTGCAAATTTCTCGTCTCGAAGCGATTTTCGAAAGAAGCGTTGCGGGCGTGGGCCGCAAATCAGGACTTTAATCTGGATGACGACTGGATCTATACCATGTTCGCCGTGGGATCCCCGGTGGCGCCCTTGTGCCAGAATATAACGATGGACGCAGCACGTTGGCGCTGCTGGATTGGAAAATTCCCCGGACTCAAGAATTTGACGATTGAGGTAAGTTACGACGTCTTCGCAGCGCTGGATCCCAACTTCGCCTGGAAGTGCGCATACACCGAGGAAGACTTGATGACGGTCGCGCGAGACTTCTTTGGAGGATTCGAGGTTGCTAACCTAAAAACACTGCGCCTCACTCCCGGCTACCAGCCATACAGCAAGACAAAGGCCGAGGCGCGACAATGGGAGGAGAACATCAGAGCGTTGGGAAATATCTTGGTCCCAGCTCTCACGGGTCCGAAAGAGAAGCGGGTCTCGCTGTCACCTCGATACTGCCCGGTGACCCCTCAGCACCGCCCAGCATCGCCTCCATTCTATCCGGGATCGTCTCCATTCTATCCGACATCACTCAATCCATCATCACCGAGTTACAACTGTACGTCGTCGCCTTCATACTGTCCAACATCCCCAACGAATAACCGGACATCGTCTACACATGATCCGACTTCACCACGCTACTGTCCAACATTCCCTCCCTCCTCACACTCGGCCGCCCCATTGTCACCAGGTCACAATCCAACATCACCTTCGAACGAGCTTGCCGGGAAATCGTCCTCTCACGCTCCGACATTCCCCAAGGACGGTTCTGGATCACCTTTGTACAGTCCTCCATCACCTGTGTATCATCCGACATCACCTGTAGGTGACTACGAAGCATACACCTTCGCTCTAAAATCCCCGCAGCAAGGTGCAGAATCACCTGTGTACAGTCCAACAACACCTATGGGTGGCGACGAAGCGTGCTTGTCTCGAATACAATCAGAGCACGGTGCAGCATCGCCTATGTACAGTCCTACAACTCCGTTGGTATCCCCGAACACAGCTTCGTACGCCTCGAAGTCACCAAAGTTCTGTCCAACATCACCTTGCTACTGTGCAGATTCGCCATCGCTTTGTCCAACATCGTCAAAGTACGATTCGACGAGACCTAGACCACCATTGCCAGAGCATCACATTGCAGAACACATCGGACACCTGGTAGACGCAAGCGAACGATCGACCGGCCCGTGGAAGGAGTTGAATGCTGGCGATGTTCCTGGCTCTGTGGAGGAGATCATTAGGCTGGCAGTGAACAATCCAAAGGGCGTCCTTGGCTGGTTGAAGAAGACGAAGAACGCGAAGGCAGAAGCCACAGACCCTGCGGAGAAAATCTGCGAGCAGGACCTCTTTACCGCTGGCAATGCAAGCCGAGAATTGGACACTGATGTTCCGTTCCTGGACATTGCGCAGACTCAGCGAAAACCCGTCGAGGGCAGCCCTCTCAGCAAGAAGATGGAGCCGAAACCTCCGAACGGCGGCCGCAAGCGTCGTATCGACTGTGTGGACATCAGCGATGACGTGGTCACCTCGAAGAAGAGACGCACTACGACGACGAAAGACATCGCTGACAAGGATAGCCAATCTTACAACAACGCAGACTCCCCGCCTCAAGAACCAGTCAAGCAAGGCGATGGTGCTGTGCGCAAGGGCGGAAACAGGAACGGAGAGTCCTGGCTGACCCTCGCCCGCGCCGGTGAGATCGATTCAGCCGCTGATCAGCTCCAGAGTGCCATTCAGTCAACTCTGATAGTGATGGGATGGCCGAAGAGGGCAAATTATGGGAATCTCGCTGGCTATATGGCTTTCATGGTCCTGATGGGAAAAGACGAAGAGCACGTGCGGAAGGAGCTGGGAGGTGATACCCTGGGCCTGAGCAGGTACGATGCTACTACGGACGACTTGATTCGATGGCTGTTTCGTCATGTCAGTTTGCTGGAAGGGTAGGCGGATCCTGGATCCAGAGAGCCTTCGGGGCGGAATGAGGTTCATCTGACAATGCAGCATGGAGATCAAAGGTTGCGGATCGCGAGTGCTGTCGGATATGGCTCATGAGAGAGGAAGGCTACAGCGAGGAAACGAGGTTCTCAGTGGGAGGCCTGTCTTGCACTTTACAGGTGCGAAGTGAGGGGTCTGGTCAAATTGAGCGAGACAGCTCAGGTACGCCAAGACTTGCCCGAATAGGAAGGAACGGCAAAGGAGCTGTTCTAGCTGTTTCTTGTCCGTGTGGCGGTGCTACGCGGTAGAACATGATGTACATCGATATGCATTCTGTATATCACAGCCTCAAACGTGCTTTGCGTGCATGTGCGATATCTCTGAATGTCAGCTCACCTTGGCTAAGAGGTGAGGTCGGCGCGGTCGCGTTCTGGCAGGCAAGCGCGAATGCTGCCTAAACTTAGCGTCACTTCAACTCTGTCCTTCAAATCCTTCCTTCACTTCATCCAGCCGAAAGATACTCACTGCACAAGACCAGGAAAGCATCCTTCCCAGAACAACATGCCAACCGATCTCGAAATCGAGAAATGCTTGCGACGCACAGTCCTACGACTATGGGACGACTGGGACCCCGAAGCGGACTTCGACATCAACGTAGTGCGCAAAGAAGCCGAGAAGGAACTCGGCTTCGAGAAAGGATACTTCTCAGACGACCTCTTCTGGAATGTGAAGAGCAGGACGATCATACTTGCTGCCGCGGATGTGCTGTGGTGCTCATCGGAGAAGTCGCCACCACAGAGCGCCGACTGCTTTCTTTCTCAGCTTCCTCAAGAGCTTCAGGTCATCATATTCAAATTGGCATTCATCACGTCAGATGTACCACTGTGCACTGAGTCAGCAGGTGGCTGGGCGGAAGATCTCATGGAAACCGCGGCAGAAGAAGTCGAGAGCGCTTCCGTCTGGACTTTTTATGAGCTTGAGTCATTTCCTCGGCTTCAAGTCGAAAAGTTCCTGGTCTCGAAAGCATTCTTCGAGACTGCGGCCAGGACCTACGTGGAACATCAGTGGATCGATCTGCGCGCGACACGGATTTCATCGGGTCGCACCATTGCGGAACAGCCACGAAGCATCCTGTGCAGATGGGCGACCAAGGTTTACATTTGCCCTGAGTGGTCAATCCATGCCGACGTGCTCTCAAGCGACATTTTTGCCGCCCTCAAATGGCTGGATTTGAAGGTACTCCCCTGCAACTTCTACTCAAATTCGTTTAGGGGTTTTGAGGTCGAGGAGGAAGCAGATTTCGATCCAGATGAGGCATGGAAGAAGGTCTTGAACGACGAGCAGCTCTCTTGCAGCGCCTTCGCCACTGACTTGAGCAGAGTTCGTGGACTGGTTGGCGTCAAGCTGTCCACGCCACCAGAGCATACTCTAGGGCCCACAGACTCGACCCTGTTCACAACGATGGAGCTGAAGATATGGCGAGACAATCTGTCGAGACTACAAGAGCTCATCACAAGACTCGTCAGCAGACCAAGACTTTTGAGCGGCGAAGACTCGGACGTGTTCCAGAACGAAGAACACCGCGAGTTCGGCCGTGAACTGATGTTTGAGAGGTTCCTGAACGAGACAAGGGAGCCGTGGGCCTAATCGTTCCAGTCTTCGCCTGACCTGGTTAACTCTCAAGATGACAACTCAACGTCGGTGGTGGATGCTGCGTGAAAGTGAAGAAGCTGGCGGAGCTGTAAACATCGTCAGCGCCGATAGCTCACGTGGGACTCAGTTGATATGGACAAACGAGCACGAGCTTCGTCGAACGGCATCGGCACCGACGGAGACGTAATTGGGATGGCATGGTCAAAAATGTACGATGTCAGTGCTGTAGTGGATATCAATGATCTGGCCCAGTTCTTCAGCTATGCCCATATCAGATGCGACGTGAAAGACCTGGTTGAATCTGGTATAAACTCGTCCTCGAAGCTAGGACTGTGGCTGACGACCTGCTTGATCGAGGTTGACCCATGGAATGGCTCCTGGACCCGGATCACAAATTCAAGGTTCTCCCGTTGGTCTCAGTCTACTTGCTGCAGTGAATGCGCTGCTGAACAAGCTTAAAGAATCAGGTCAAGAGGAACAGACTTGTCGAGAACATTCAACACTTCCAGCATGAACTCCGGCTTCATTCCACCTTGGAAAGCATCAAACACAGCCAGCGACAAAACATACCAAGGACCAGGGCGAACTCTCGGATCGTCTACGCCTCTTGTCACAGAAGAGTAACCACTCCTTCCACACTCAAGCGTCCACGCGACCATGGTCGGGACCTGGGTGGTGCCCAACAGAGATCACGACAAAGAGGGCAACGTGCCATGCACGGGTCGACCCTCCAAGAAGCCGCCTAATCGAGGGACCCGGCCATCAGAGCCCGCAACTCCGCAGCTGGGTAAGCTGGTGGATGAGGATGTTCCAGAAACTCTCGCGCAGCTTCTCTTGTTAGCTGAGAGCCGTGGAGAGAGTCTGATGCAATGGATCAAAGATGCGAAAATGACGAAGCGGCGGATGAGGCGGTTGGCGGAGAACCTGTAGTGCGATCGAATGAACTCTTGGTCTGTGAGAAACACTCAGGCAGGACAAGTTGATGATCTCAGTTGATGCCACAGCTTGCTCCGTATCGAGATGCAATCGTAAAAGAGTATTCGACGTCTCGTCTTCTGGCTTCGTTGACCCGCCCGAAAGGCTGCATCTCGCTTCCTAGTGACATCAGAAGGCCTCAAAACCTCGTCACGTGCTTGATGTCCTGTTTGGAGCAATTCAATAGAACATGTTGGTACGTAGAATGGTGAATGAGACGGTCTCCCTTCGCCGGGAGGCTGAGCAAGACTCGCATCGGAGCCCTTCGGCGGATGACGTAAGACTTTTGTATCCCCTTCCATGGCGGCCGGAGCTTGTTGCGTACCTCCATCTCTCTCCCATTGCCTCGACAAAACCTCGCACTCACTCACTCCCTCACGCACCACGGCGCCGCTGTCATGTATTCCGCCTCGAACTCCTACCTGGGCGGTGCCAATAGCGCCCGTCCTGGTCAGCAACAATATGGCCTCCCACAACAGCCGCAGTACGGCGGCCAACCACAGCAGCAGTTCGGCCAGCAACCGCAAGGCTTCGGCCAGGCACCGCTACAACAGCAATACACTGGATATCCCGGCGCTTCATTGCAGCCTCAAGCCACTGGATTCCCGCCTCAGCAACCGCCTCAGCAGTTCCAGCAACAGCAGCAATTCTCCGGCTTTCAACAACCTCAGCCGACCGGGTTTCAGCAGCAGCAGCAGCCTCCTCAGTCCAGCTTTCAGCAGCCACAACAGACTGGCTATCAGCAACCTCAGCAGAACCCGGTTCCCCCGCAGCCGACAGGATACCAACGACCACAGCCAACAGGCATGACAAGCAATGATGTTGCCAACTCATTCCGCAGCGCCGGTGCTCCAAGTGTACCTCCTCCCCCTTCCGCGAAATCAGGAACCAAGATTCCCAATCTGCGATTGAGTTTCATCACCGCTCAGGACCAGGCCAAGTTCGAGCAATTATTCAAGAGCGCGACGGGCGGCGAGCAGGCGTTGAGCGGAGACAAGGCCAGAGATCTATTGATTAGAAGCAAGTTGGATGGCAATAGCTTGGCACAGATATGGACACTTTCAGACACAACGAAATCGGGCCAGTTGCTGTTTCCCGAATTCGCATTGTCTATGTATTTGTGTAATCTCAAGCTCACCGGAAAGGAGATGCCATCGACCTTGCCGGAGAAAGTACGCAATGAGGTTTCCAGCATGGTCGACATCATCTCATTTGCTGCGCCAGACGACGCTCCTCAGCAGGCGCCCGCATCCAATGCACACAACTTCAACGAGCCACCAAAGATCCAGCAGCCGCAAGCTCAAAACCCGAACAACCAGGCACTCCTCAGCCAATTGACAGCGCAGCCAACGGGCTTCCAGATGCCACAAATGACAGGATATCAGCAACCGCAACAGCCTGGACTACAACCACAAATGACTGGATATCCAGGGGGAATGCCGCAGGCGCAAGGGTATACTGGTCCTCGACCTCCGATGCCTCCGATGCCCACAGGTTTCGGCCAGGGACTGTCTCCACAGCAAACCGGATATCCAATGGCTGCACCTCTCAATGCGCAGCCAACTGGCGCGCCTGGACGATGGGGCTTGGTCAACGCGCCAGCAAGTGGTCTTCCCAATCTGCAAGCTCTCTCGCAGCAAATGATGCCGCAGGCAGGACGAGAATCTGGATTCAGCGCGACTGGCCTTCGGGGCAATGCCACAGTTCCATGGGCAGTAACCAAGGATGAGAAAAAGATCTACGACGACATGTTCAAGGCGTGGGATGGGTTTGGGAAAGGGTATATCACGGGCCCTCAGGCGATTGAGATCTTCAGCCAGTCTGGATTGGAAAAGCCGGACTTGGAGAGAATATGGACACTGAGCGATCCGCACAACAAGGGACGACTTAATCTGGACGAATTTGCTGTGGCCATGCATTTGATCTACAGAAAGCTCAACGGATACCCAGTCCCGAATCAGCTACCTGCAGAGCTCATTCCACCTTCGGCACGCAACATTAACGACAGCATTGGAACGATGAAGAACTTGCTCAGCCAAGACGCGCAGGAACGAAAGTCGACCGGAGCATTCTTGCAGCCGCAAAAGACTGGCGTCAGCTACTTGAAGTCCCGCTCATTCCGCGGAGGGAATGGTGCTCTAAGCAACAACCGCAAGGATGCTACGGTTTTCAAGAATAACGACGACGATGTGGGATACCGATCTTCTGCTAGGCGCAGGGTCGGGCAGGATGGAAGGATTTCTTCTCCGGCTTTGAGTGATACCAGCAGTATGAACGCAGATGAAATGAGCCTCGACCAGCTTAAAAAGGCTATTCGCGAGAAGCAAGTTTTGCTCGACGCAATGGACTTTCAAGACGAAGGTCAGGCTGAGCAAGAGGATGCTCTGGATCGAAAGGATCGGAAGGAAAGCGAGGAGCTTTTCAGACGGATTCGCAGGATTCAGGAGGATATTGATGCTCATCCAGGTAGTGCCTTTAAATCTGGCGACTCTGACGCTGAAAGACGCGCGCTGCAGAGACAGCTTCGTGGTTTGTCAGATCGTCTTCCGGAATTGGCTAGCCATGTGAGGAAGTGCGAGCGTGCGATCGCGGATGCTCAGCTGGAGCTCTTCCGCTTGCGCGATGCCAAAGCTCATCCTGGATCTGCTGCGGCCATCGTCGGCACTGGTCCCGGCGGTGCTGTCACTGAGAGCGATCGACTGAAGGCGAGAGCGAAGGCTATGATGCAGCAAAGATCTGCGGCGCTGACCGGCAAGAAGGTCGAGGTCGCCGATGACGGTACTGCTTCCGCGCGGAGACTGGAAGAGGAAAACAAGCGGGTATCACGAGAGAGAGAAGACAACGAGAAGATGGTCCGCGATGTTGAGGAGAGCGTGACCGAGTATAGCAAGAGTCTGGAGTCCAACCTGAAAGAAGGTGGCGAGTCTGCTTCTGACGAGCATGAGCGCCGCAGGTGGGAGGATGGTCTCGGTGTCGAAGATGAGGTCAAGGATTTCATTTTCGATCTACAGCGAAGTTCGAGAGCTGCGCGTGTGCGCACAGAGGACAAGTCGCAGACACGACCAAAGGCAGCCGAGCCTGAGCGAATCAGTTCTCCCATTTCTCGCACCGACAGTCCAGCTTCGAGCAAGCCCGCTGCGTCCACTTCCCAAACCTCGGGATCGTCGTACTCCAGCTATCGCACCGCGGAAGAGCGCGCCGCTTTCATCAAGCAACAAGCAGAGCAGCGCATGGCTGAACGTTTGGCGGCGCTTGGACTCAAAGCTCCTGGCAAGGGTGGCGAGACCGCTGCTCAACGCGCTGAGCGGGAGAAGAAGGAGCGAGAAGATAAGCTGCGTTTGGCTGAGGAAGAGGATGCCAAGCGTGAGCAGGAGAGGCAAGCTCGTCTTAAAGGAGAGTCAATCGCTCCTCCGTCACCAACTGCCAGCAAATCCAAGCCTCCTCCTCCGCTTCCTCGCAAGACGAGAAGTGAAAGCGTGCAGAGTGATCAGGACACTAAGCACGCAGTGGCTGAGATCAAAGAGCAGGCTCTTCAGGAGCAAGAGGTCGCTATAGCACAGGAAGTGGAGCAGATGGAGTATGTCGATCTCCTATACAAAACGATGCGATTCAATGCTAACATCTTGACAGGGACGAGGAGGCTCGTCAGGAGAGAGAGCTTCAGAAGCAAAGCGAGGACGCCGCAGCCTCACTCAAGGCGCTGGAGGAGCAAGTCAAAGCTGGCAAGGTCAAAAAGGCAGAGGAGAAGAAGAGGCGAGAGGCTGCCAAGAAAGAGGCGAGCGAGAAGGAGTCTCGTCTCGCTGCGCAACGCGCAGAGATCGAGGCTGCTAAGGAGAGGGAGCGACAGCTTCGTCTGCAGTTGGAGAACATGGACAGCGACGAATCGAGCGATGATGATGACGGTCCGGCCCAAGCGACCCCAGTGGAAAGCACTCCAACACAGAGCATGGAGCTGCCCAAGGTGCAGGAAATTCCTCCACCTCCGCCCGCAGCCGTGGCCAGCCCGAGCGTATCTGTGACAAGTCCGCCCGAGCAGTCGAATAATCCATTCTTCAAGAGTATGGGCGCTCCGACCGCAAGCACACCTTCTGCCGAAACTGAGAAGAAGGCTGACACCAACCCATTCCACCGCCTGAACCAGCAGGATCTCACTAAGCAACAGCAGGCTCTTCCCGAGGTTACTGGCCCTCCAGCACGCTTCACTGGCACTCCAAAACCAGACGAAGACGACTGGTCTGTCGTGGACTCGTCCGACGAGGAGGATGACGACGACAAGCCACAAGGAGGCAGCGCGAAGCAATTGGCATCTATCCTCTTCGGAACCATGGCACCACCAAGACCGCTGAGTGCGATGGACAGCCCATCATCCGCGGGCCCTGGCTCGCCAGCTCAAGCTGGACGGGTCTCATCTCCGCCTCCTGCCCCGAGCGGAAGTGCGCCACCTCCACCACCGCCGATGCCTGGCAGCAGTGCTCCTCCGCCTCCGCCTATGCCAGGTAGCAGTGCTCCTCCCCCACCTCCCATGCCTGGCAGCAGTGCGCCGCCTCCTCCTCCAGGTCCGCCGCCTGCCCCTGCGATGCCCGGTGCATCATCAGGAGGCGCTGCCCCTGCTGGCGGCGCAGGTCCGCCAGATGTGAGCGGTCTTCTATCGCAAATCCAGCTCGGCAAGGGTCTGAAGAAGGTGCAGACCAAGGATCGCAGTACGGCGCCTGTTGCTGGACGAGTGTTGTAGACCCGACGCGGTGTATTGTTAATAGATTGTATGGATCTGTGTCGCAGTGCTCTTCGTTCCAATGCACATACTCGACCTTGCTGTTGTCTCATATGTCGATCAGGCCATTCGTATCGGCACAGACGTTGGGAAAAACATCACGCGATCCCTGCATGGCCTCATAACAGCCCTGTGAGCTTGTGAAACTGAGTTGAAGACAGCCTGCTGACGCTGCAGAATGCGGAATGCGGAAGGTGGCACAAGGATTTCCCAGCCAAGATGCAAGCACGCCATTAGTGGCTCCTCGTCCTTACATCAAACTAGCCAGGCCAGGCTAGTCAGGCTTGAGTTCATACTACGCGAACCTTGGCTTGCTCCAATTATATTGTGGACCACTTCCCTACATCTTCTTCTACGACCTTTCCGTTCCGTGAACCTCTGTGTCTCTGACCGAATAGTCACAATGGGCAACTCAAGCTCAGAAGACGTCGAAGCTTCGGCGAAAGGCCCGGCCAACTATGGCAAGAGCAACACACATTACGACGTCAACGAAAAGCCGGACGGAGACATCCCTCCACCAGCTCCAACAGATGATACCCTCGCCCGCAAGCTCTCCGCTCGACAAGTGCAAATGATAGCAATCGGAGGCACGAGTACGTATACAGAACGGTAGGAGCCACCAAGAGCGCCTTCCTGACCTTGACTCTTCACAGTCGGCACGGGACTCTTTCTGGGTACAGGAACGTCGCTCAGTCGAGGAGGACCCGGATCGATGCTGCTCAGCTACTCCATCGTAGGCTGCATCGTCTTCATCACGATGCTGTCGTTGGGAGAGATGGCAGCTTTCGTGCCTATTGCGGGATCTTTCTGTACTTTTGCTGGGTGAGTCCTTTTCTCCTTGGGAAGCGGTGTGACGAAGGTTTGCTGACCGAAGCACGCAGCCGATTCGTTGACGACTCGTTTGGATTCGCCATGACCTGGAACTACTGGTTCAACAATGCTGTGTCGACGGCTAGCAACCTCATTGCTTTACAGCTTCTGTTGTCTTACTGGACGGACAACTTTCCCGGATGGGGAATCAGTTTGATCTTCTTCTTTGTGCTCATTGCGTTGAACATTGTCACGGTCCGAGCGTACGGAGAGATGGAATATTGGCTTTCTCTGCTTAAAGTCGTCACGATCATTGTCTTCATCATCCTCGGGATCGTGGTTAACTGCGGAGCCAACGTCAACGATCAATACATAGGTACCAAATTCTGGAATCGTGGAGATGCACCATTCGTCAACGGCATCGGCGGATTCGCATCTACTTTCGTCACGGCGAGTTTCGCGTATGGTGGAGTAGAAAGTGTTGCCATTACCGCAGGCGAAACGAAAGAGCCATCTCGTACTCTTCCTCGAGTCGTACGCAACGTCTTCTGGCGGATCCTGATCTTCTACATCCTTTCGGTCCTCCTGATCGGTCTCAATGTTCCATACGATACCGAGGGCCTGGCGACACGAGACAGTCAGACTTCACCATTCACCAAAGTCTTCGAATTGGCTGGGAGTCAAGTCGCGGGCTCCTTCATCAACGCAGTCGTCATGACCTCCGTCATCAGCGCTGGCAACCACTCCCTGTTCTCAGGTTCCAGAGTGCTGTACTCGCTCGCCGTCAACGGCCATGCGCCCAAGATGTTTGCTACGCTCAGCCCGAAAGCCGTGCCTTGGGTTGCTGTGCTCTCCACGATGGTCATCAGTGGACTGTGCTTTGGAGCGAGCTACATCGGAGCGGGACAACTTTGGACCTGGCTGCAAAATATTGTCGGCGTATCGAATCAGCTGGCGTGGATTGCTATCGGTCTCTCATCGTTGCGGTTCCGCACGGCGATCAGGAGGCAAGGCTTGGAGCATCTCCTCCCATTTAAGAACTGGGCATACCCTTGGGGGCCTGTCCTTTCGGTCGTTTTGAACAGCGTGCTCGTGCTGGTACAAGGCTGGTCGTCGTTCAAGGGAGGTTTCAAGCCGGTCGACTTTGTCAGCTACTACATTCAGCTACCCGTCATGGCGGTGATGATCATAGGCTGGAAGATCGTCAAGAAGACTCGCTTCGTCCGTCTATCAACCATGGATCTCACTTCGGATCGATACGATCAAGGTCTGACGGTGGAAGAGAGAGAGCAAAAGTTGCAGAGGGCAAAGATCGGCTCGTATGCCAAGGGTCAGGGTTGGAAGGAGAGGTCAAAAGCTATTTCGCAGTGGTTCTTCTTCTAGACAGCTCCTTGCGTACTGGTGATCATCTTGCTTTGACAACCAATGATCGAACCATCCTGCCATGCCTTCAATGCTGGCGTCTTTGGCATACTTCTGCACAGGGTCTGCCATGTCGCCACGCAGAGCGAAGCCGTGAGACACGCCTTGGAAGAGCTGCACGTGGTAGACGTTTTTCTTCTCGTCCATGATGTCGACGGCGCGGCGACGGAACTCTTTCGGGAAGGTCTGGTCGATCTCAGAGCACGACAGAAAGAGGGGTTCTGTCGAATTTCAGCTTGAGTGTGTGACTGCTTGCAATGTGGTCTCCTACTCGTCAGGTTCTCGAAGTGAGACTCCTTCAGAAAAGCTGGATGAGCAAAGGCTCCTGCGGTGCAAATACCCCTCTCGCTCAGCTGCTCCATAACATATGGAGCGCCGTAGCTGTGATGTGGTCAGTGCGAATTGATGTCGAATGTGAATTGATTCCAGCTTACCAGTACCCGGTGCAGGCGAACTTTGCACCACTCTTCTCGTACTTCTCCTTAACCTCATCGACCCACTTTGGCACGAACGGATCGGACTGGATCGCCTGTCAGCTATCTTTCTACGATTCCGGGTGTCACTTGACTTACGAATGCTTGATGCTTCGCGAGCCACGCTCCAAAGTCGAAGTCCGGATTGGCGCTTGGATCAGTGGGATTGGTCGAGTGCTTGTACACAGGATCCTGTGTGAAGGTCAGAGAAAGCCACTGTCGTCCAGCATGTAAAGCATGTTCTTACTCCACGGAAATAATCCGGTCCCAAGACGAGGTATCCAGCAGCAGCAAAGGCGTCCATGATCAGCTTGCCATTGATGAAGATGCCATACACATCAGGGAAGTATAGCAGAACATTGCCGTTCGCTTTCTCGGCCGGCGGCTTGGAGACGTATGTTTCGACCTCTGCTATCGTGATGATCTTGCCCTTGGGATCACCAGTGTGGATCTTGCCGCGAAGGCAGCAAGCCTCGGAAGGTTTGGCAATGACTTTGTCGGACATTTTAGTTGGTATGAGGTCGAACGCCGGAGAGACGTTAAAGATGACAGAGGGAAAGCTCAGCGTGAGGTGCAGTGCAGATGGATTTCAAATACACCTATACGTACAAGCGAGACGGCAGTCGGCCCCTTTAGCCGGTGCACTATCTCCTCCACTTCACAGACGGACCCACAGATGGACTGGAAGACTTGCATGTCCCCTTCGAGTCCCCAGTCCAGCGCGCTTTGGTTGCACTTTAGCGAAGATGTCCAGAATCGATGGCTTCGAAGACCGCCTGAGCAAGTCTCATTGTCCTCATGCTTAGACTGGGTGTCAATAAGCATGTCTGCAGTCCAAATGAGAAATTTGGGCATGCTTTCTTTGTTCGTGCAATTACAATGTGACGGTCAACGACGTCCGAAATGGACATCTCTTCATCATGCCTTCAAATCGGAGCTTTTGGTTACCTTTGCATGGTACAATCAACATGTCTTCAGCGTAAGATCAGCCCGTGCCTCTAGCGAAGCATACTGACCATTTTGCCAGGCCTTACGCTGTCGTTCCAGACCACGCTTCGGAGAAAGATGACGACGAATGTCACTCCGAAGAGGACGACTTCGACGATAGCCTCCATCCACTCTCCCTCCGCCAGCGCCTTCAACAACACTCCTGGATCCTGATGCTCGTCCTTGCTGTCGCCCTCATACGGAGCCTCCTTCGCCCATCCGCCTTTCAGACCAATTTGCGAGCGCGGCCCTTGACCGCCAACTGTGGCAATTCCTCAACAGAAGCGCGAGCCCAGGGCTGTGTATTCGACATGCTGTCCGCGACCTGGACGCCAGCCAAATTTCTAGACCGGGCCTCTCACGAGGAGTACCAAACCTGGATCCACTCGCCGAAACGTCTCCAAGGGGCATTTCCATACTTCAAAGATAGTCTTGGGACAGAAAGGTTCGCGAGCGAGGAGGAATTGTCGGACTGGCCGTTCGGCAAGGACATCTACACGACCTGGGAGGAGCATCGTGGGCACTGTGCGATGTTGATGAGGCGTTGGCATCGGGCCTATATGGGGATTGGCAAGCCGGTGGAGAAGATGGCGGGACTGTCGCATACGATTCATTGTACGAATATGGTGTTGGAAGGTTTGGAGAATAATCGGAACCAAGGCATCGTGGCGACGGAGTTTTCGGTCGACTTTGGCGTATGCTAGATTTCGTGGAATGATGATGATGTGCAAATCCAGGCTCAGGATGTGGAACGCGAGAAATTCTAAAAGCAAGAGGTCAATCAAATTCGATATCTTCAGACGGCGGGTCTCGCCGCCCTGCCTCCGGCGCGCGCACTGCCAGTAGCGGCGGATGTTCTTGCAGTTCCACCTCCGTTCCCGCCGCCAGCCTCGTAGTCCATAGCCTGCTTCACCAACTTGACCAGCTCCTTGAAGTTGACGCGGTCGCCAGACCCAAACCCAGCCAAATTATGCTTTTTGCACAAATTGTTCGCCATGGTCTGCCACTGCTCCCCCAGCCCTCTCAAGAAGAGAAAACACAACAGGTCTTCCGACACTTCTCCGTTGCCTCCGGCCTTGCGCTTGTTCACTTCCATCGTCGATTGACTGAGAGTGGCCGGGTCCCGATTAGAGTCATGAACTTGAGACATCTGGTTGCAAGCATGGGCCTTGGTCTCCATATCGTTGATATAGAGGTCGATGGTCCCGGAAGTGGCAAGACTGACGTTGAAAAGGTCGGTGAATCGAACATAGGCTTGATCACTGCCGCGAGGCATACAGAGGTCCTCAAGAGCAGACCACATTTCCGATGCGCAGGGCCGCAACTTGATGCGATTCCAGAGACCGGGAGAAAGTGTGTCGCGGAGGGCGGTCTTCAATAGGTCGTTACGACGATTGTAGATAGCAAATTGTTTGATGTACTCATTGTGGTCTTCCACCGAGACGTCCGCTGCTGGCTTGGCCGGTTCGCGTTTGTTGCCGAGCAAGACATCAATGGTGTTCTCCTTGCGCGCCGCAGAAAGAAATGCATCTTGGTATTTGTTCCAGTCGCCGCCATATGCGAGTTTACGTGGAATGGCAGCTTGGTAGGACTCTCCGCTACCACAGGTCGTGCTGGCGAGGACTTCTACCGCTGAGCTTTCCAAGGTGAGTCGTGCCGGACGGACATACTCCTGCTGAAAGCTGTTGAGCGCGGCCAACACCTTGTGAGCTTGGGCGGGATAATTGGCGCTGCCGACTTGTGCCACGTTGGATGGACCAGCAATGCTATCGTCGATCATTGTTTGGTCTCCATCATCCTCGGCTTGGCCGGAATTGTTCTCCGGGGCAGGTGTCTCGTACACGCAAAGAGTATTGGACTTTGCACACTCTTCACAGATTGGCCGCACGTTATCGCATCTCGTCTTCCTCGTTCGACAATTTGTGCACGCTGCAGGTCTGGCGGAATCCGGGCCCCTTGGCTTTGGCTCCTCGCCATGATAGGTGCAGGTTCCGTGCTTGACGAATTTCAGCTTCATGTTTGCGACATCGGTCCTCTTGAAGAGACCTTCCGGATGGGTACGTTGCAAGAACTTCAACACGTCTCCAACCTTCGTTCCCATTGCGAAGAGACCATCGACGGCTTGCTCAACAGCACCATTGCGAGCTCGCCTTCGGTGTCCGGCAAGCTTGACAGCCTCCTCAGGAGGATGATTGTGATATGTCTTGCGATGTCTGATCTGCCAATCGCCAGTTGCGTCGTGCGGATCTACAGACACAGCAGCCAGAGACATGGGGCATCCTGTGCGAGCACTTTTCTTGTGCACCCGGAGCCCCGCCCCCGATTTTCTGTCGGGACCATGCTTCGAGCAGTGGTAGTATCGTTTGTACAGCTGGCGACTCGCGTTTCTCTTGCTGGCTCTTCGAACGAGTTCGTAGCCGTGTTGCAGGGTCCAGGCATGGAGAGCGTCCTCCAACTCTACTTCATTCTTGTACGTGGCTTCGGGAGGTGGTGGAAGCTGGTAGATCGGCTCATCGCCATCACCCGCTTCCGGAGGGTCGTTGTCGTGCTCGTCCTCATCATCATCTTGCTCTTCCTGTGGATCGTTGTTGTTATCATTCCTGGAAATCGGCTCCTTCGCTTGAGCTTCTGCGCGTAAAGCGTTCATGAGAGCTTCTTCATAGCTCGTAGAGGACGCATTCGGCTGCGAACCTCCGGCAGCCTGCGCGGAGAGAGCTCCATTCTGACTTTGGTTGGACGTCTGATGCTGGTTCGTAGTCTGAGCCGAAGTCTGGTTGCTGTAGAACGGTCCAGATGATTGTTGCGGAACGGAGTACGGGTTCGTGTTCGGATAGGGAGGCTGTTGAGATTGGTAAGGCGCGGAGTACTGACCACCGTACGCGGTGTCTTCGATTCAGCCAGTGTCAGTAGGTATGTTCAATGCCTCCGAGGTATAGAAGAGCTTACAATCTGGTGTTGTGTAGTTCATCCTAGCGCGTGCCGGTGGTGTGTTGGTTATCGTATGTCTTCGCGCTGGAGTGCGAATAGAGTCGTCGGGTGTTGAGATCGTCCCGAAAGTCGTGGCATGAAAATTTGACGACAAGTCATCAAATGGCTTCAATGTTTGGGACGTCAAGAGGAAAGTCCCGTCATTGCAAGAAGCTCTCGACTCCCGTCGGTTTCAAAGATCTACCATTAAAGCAGGAGTTGTTCGTACATACTCCGTTTCGACTCTGAAGTACACCCACATCCACCGTCGTAGTAGTTCGAGGATCTCAAGCAGGAACACTCCGCCTTCTAGACCGTCCAGCTTCACCACATGCAGCGACAGCTTCATCGACCAGGCAAAGCGGAGAATGATGTCAACTCCGATAACAAGGTAGTAGATGAGCGGCTGACGGAACACTCTCTGCTGGCGTAGACCGTAAGGAGATTTATGACGATATCGTGAAAGGAATGTGAGATCCCAGTCCATGGACACATCCCACCAAAAGCTGTAGAGTGAGTTGACAACCGCTGCCAGTCTCCTGCAAAGTTGTTAGTCAATGCTGTCGTATGGATGTACACTCAACGGCTTACCAGAAGACAACCCACGTCGGATTCTTGCGAGTCATCGAGCTCAGCGCGATGACTGGGAAGGCGGTTGCGTACTTTGCAGCGTTGGCCCATTGCCCTTCCTTTAAACATTGCCTGAGACGTATCGCGAACGGCCATGCGATGGCCAATGGAACGATGAACTCATGCCCACAAAGTCGATCCGGCTTATTCGTCGTGCCCGAGCCTTTCAGGAACAAGCACAAAACAACGAAGATCTCAGAGATTGGCTTGGAGTAGGATGTAAGAGCATCCGCGAGAAGCACGTCGCCAAACTTGTCTCCCTTTTGACTTGCAATCCCTCCGATTGCGACTCTGCGCAGTCCGGAGAAGAGCCTCGAGATACCGTGAGAGCTGTTGCTTCCGAAGATGGGTCGCAGAAAGGGATATCTCGGCAGCAGGAACACCGCGAGCATGACAAAGAACAGCAGATTCGGTATCCAGTCGTATGCGATCACCAGATCCGTATCAGTGCCTGTCAACATCCAGAAAATAACAATGGCTCCGACCCAAAGACCAGTCAAGAATCCAGCGAGTCGATAAGCGGAGACGTATAGCGGAGGCTCGTTTTCTGTGGGTCGAGCAGGGTACCGGATCAGGGTGAAGATGTCGATGTTTAGAACGTGGAAACCGTGAAGATTTAGTGCCCAGAGCCAGAAGCCCAAAATCACCTCGAACTCCAGGCGGAAAGGAAGTGGAAGCACCCGGCTGAAGGCATCGGGTCCTTCTGCCGGGTCTGCGACCATGTTTGAAGAAATGAACGTGGGTAGAAGTGGGTGCACAGAAGAAGTCGAAAAGGATTGTCGTTGGAAAGGGTTGGAGCGATCTGCGGCAGGGAGATGGCGGCGGAGACTCCCGCTTCTGCAAGGCCCCAATGAGGATTGATGAGACGTTCTGCTTCGCGGTCTATCAATGCACATTTGCGAGTATTGTGAACAACAGGCATCGCTTCAATACGGAGGTCTACGTTCAACGACACACGAAGCAAACATTCGCTGTGGGAGTACGTTCCGACCGGCAAACCGCCCGCAAAGTCCTTTCTCTCAAGCATAGGGCAGACCACTTCGAGAGAGGCTACTTCACTCCTGCCCTCGACTCCCATCAGTGCTTCCGCATTCCACGTCTTACCGGATAGCTCCAAAAAACATGTTGCAACGCCTCCTCGCCCGCCAGCGAGTCTTCCCTCGCCACGCGATCCGCTCATACTCAACACCATCACCATCACCACAGGCCGCAGAGAAGCCGAATCCTCACCGGGAGTTCTACAGAGGAGGATTGGGCAGAGCCGTAGCCTTCAACTTCCTCATCGCCATGACGACTTTCCAAGCACTATACTGGTCATGGTTGAAATTGGAGAGCATTGAGGTCAAGAAGGAGAAGGGCGAGGAAGTCCAGGCATTGGAGGGAGAACTCAAGACTCTGGTTGGCAGGGATGGGAAGAAATGAATGCGGACATCACGATGAGGAGGATATATGCTATAGTTCGCCTCCCCGTTTTGGAGCCCAGGTCTGCGTTGACAACTGTACCTGTCCGGGGCCGACGACAGTGCTGTTCGAATGATGGATCTTCTACGTTCGATGAGCGACGCGCGAAAGAATGACTCGGGAACGAAGACAACAACTATCACGCCTGGGGAGTATCGCAATCTTGCCATGTCAGGGCTTGAGTACTCCTGCTGAATCGAAGACTTTGGCTGCATTGAACAACTATCACCGCAGCTTCAGTGGTGGAGAATATCAACATATCTGTCGATACCATCCCCTTTCTCTTCGGTTGCGAGCAGCACGGACGAATTCATCGACAACAAGCGATTGTCAGTTCTGAGACACTCGAAGAAGACGGAGAGCGACGAGTAGGCGTGGTCTCCCACCGGACGCCACTGCTGCGAAACGCCGAAAAGACTACTGCCTTATCAGAAACGTACAAGCAGTCGTCGACACCGAGGCGAGTACATATACAGAAACAGAGTGGAGTCTGGTCGCGTGTTCAGAAACTTCATCAATCGGGCTCACTTGTCACTCACTTGCGCCGTGCTCGAACAACTCCTGACCTCAAGGTTGATCGCCATGCTGTTCCGTTACATTCTCGTCCTCACGGTTGTGATCTCCGACCAAGCGCATCAATGGTTCTGCTGGCAATAACGATTCGAAACGGATTTTCAATTTCTACTCAGGACTATCTTCTCGCTTCTCGAAGAACAGCGACGCCAATCAAGAAACTCGTCCCAATGACTTGCCTTTTGATCGACTCGCTGTTTCGCCAGCCAAGCAAACAAGAGGGCAATTCGAATTGTCCTCTGCCTTGTTTGAAGCATGCCTGAGAAGTCCTCATTGTCATGTCAACTTTTCCGAGCACGACGCTCCAAGCCCAATGCATTGCTGAATTCCAAAATGCACTCAATTCTGCCTGGCTCGGAATCAAGCCTTTGCCTTTGATTTGACAGCGAACGCCTGCTTCTTCTTCGTCGCCTTCTGCATCGCCTGTTCGAACGCCTGTGATTTCTGGCCAACGATGACGATCTTCTGGGCCGTGCCGAGGATATCAGTCGGGTCGATGTGCTCGCACAACTTGAACAAAGTGTTCGCCACTTCCTTCTCGCTTGGCACCTTTGGCTGGCTTTCGCTTACATCCGATTTCGAAGCAAGCTTGTCATCCTCAGGGACGTGGTCGGCCGCCATCGTTTTCTTGCCGTCTTTCTTAGAGTCGTCCAAATGCTCCGCGGAGTTGTCAGGGCCTTGGTCGGGCGAAGCAGTCTTGCTGTGGTTCTCCTCTTCTCCCTGCTTGGCCTCGCTCATCTGGTTGATATTCTGCACATTTGCGTTAAAAGCTTCAAGAGTACTGCCCAAGCGTAAACACATCTGGGCCATGAACGTCCCCAGCGCTTTCCGCTCGGTGATTTCCTCCTCGGTCTCATCTCCTCCAGGCACACGAGGCACAGGACCCCTGTCTGGAGATGTGTTGGTATCAGCCGGCGCTTGCTTCTGCTCTTCGTTACGGGCTTTCTCCTTGCTGGCCGTGGTTTCGATCACCACATTCATTTTGTTACGACGCTTCTTGCCTTTCTTGCCCGGGCCGGTACTCTTGGAAGCGGCGCCCTTTCCGCCAATCAACCCGTTCAGCTTCCCCATCGTCACCCAAGTCTGAATGTCTTCTTCATCCGACTCGCTCTCGACGGTCTTGTCGAGCGCGTTGAGGATAGGGTTCTCGGCGATCATGGCCTCATTCTTGGCGATCATGGCCAGCTTCGCCTTGCGCTTGTCCGATTCCTGGCCACGGTCCACCGACTCATCGGCATCACCCTTGTCGGCTTCGTGAGCATACATGATGGGCCTACGCGACATCGCGAGGGCCATAGCCTCCTTCATGCGGCTTTGGAGCAACTCTTGGTTGTGATCGTTGAGTCCCTTGGCTCCAGCCTCCTCCGCCTCATGTGCTGGGGTGACAGGCATATGCTGCACGAACGCGCCCTTGGCTTTGGTCATCTGCATTTCAACAGCCACACTGCCAGAGATCTCATTTGCGCCAAAGGTCTCGCCGTTCGTTTCAGCCGAGAGACCGACCTCCGTATCCTGCATTGTCAATCCCAAGGTATCTTCGATCGTGCGATTGTCGGGCTCGAGCGTCTTTCCGATCGGATCGGGGAGGTAGAAACACTTCAAATCGCCCTTGCCGTCCGTCTGAGGACGTCCGTGGAGCTTGTTGAATTTCAGCCACGCCACTTTGGATTCCGCGAGGGACGCGAACTCGAACGTCACCGTGATGTATTTATCTCCGCTGGCGGCAATGGACTTCTTCAAGGGGAGTTTGTGCATTCGGCCGTCGATGGGAGTCATCGACAATTCGAGCTCCATTGCCTCCATCACTTCGGATCCGAACTCCTCACGCCCATCCGTCTCGAAGCACATTCCGACCACTCGCGTTGCACCATGGTGATCAATATCGTACTGGATCTCCCGACTGATTGCACGGTCGGCACCTCGCACACGAGTGAGCTTTGTTCGGATGAAATCTTCCGACTTGCTGCACCAGTATTCCGGACGCATGCCGTAGGCGCAGAGCAAGGCGGCCTTGCTCGTGGTAAACACCAAGAGCGCGGTGTTCCGCTCACATGGTGATTTGAATCGCATCTTGGAGGTTTCGATGTAGTTGGCTGAAAACAGAACCGCGTTCTGGTCCGGGACCCAGAGCTGCTCGAGGACTTCGTGGAGTGTCATCGTGGGTGGGATGTTGCTCACACAGACCATGCGCGAAGCCCGCGCAAGGCATGCGGGATCAGAAAAATGATCACTGACGGGACTGAGCGCAGCTTCGGAGAGGCTGATCTTATCGCAATCAACCGTCACACTCGCGTGCATTTCCGCCAGGCTCGGGGTGTCCTCATCTGCCACCTCTGCAGAGGGCGCACTGTTTTTCGAGAGCCTCGCGGCCTGCTGTGCCACGAATGAAGGACGGACGTATCGCTCGTAGTACCATCGCCATGAGGTCGCACTGTGGCGTGGGTTATTGTTCGCGAATGAGCGCCAGTACTCGAACTTGTCCTCATCCGCCACGTCTTCCACGAAGATCGCCACTCCAGCCACGCGGTTGAAGTCGACCTGGGTGTATGCATTTTCCTGGTTCATCTGAGACGAGTCCTCGCGGTTGTGTCCGAGGCTTTGTGGCATGGGAATGAATGTCTCGCTGCCGTCGGGATTGAAGATGACGTGACCGACGCGAGTGTCGGGTTGGATAGCCGACGATTCCTCGCCCAGGACTTTGCGGAGCTTGTTCTGATGAAGATTGGCGGCACCGATGCCGATCTCGGTCGACGAAGAGGTGTTGCTGCCCGGCGATTCATGTTTCTTGACGTTTGCCGTGAGCTTCGGAGTGTCGTTCAAGCCCAGAATGTCGTTCTCGTCTTCATCTAAGATGTGCTTGATGTCGGCTTCCGATTCGCGCTGCTGAGTCAGGAGTTCGTCGGGACACTCATCGGAGATTGGAGGGGGAGGGGGAGGTGGAGGTGTTGAGGAGGAGGGTGGTGGCGGTGGTGGTGGTGAAGTGGACGATCTGGCTCGAATGGTCCCAACGATACGGACGTCCTCCAGGAGCTCACTCACTTTGAGAATGGTCTTCAACCGAGCGCTCTCGTCTTGCACTTGTTGCAGTTGACTGTTGAATCGAGCGTTCTCATCTCGCACGAGTTGCAGTTGACGCTTGAGCTGGACGATCTCCTCTTCCTGGTCTTTTGCAGCACTACCGCCGAAGGTCTCGGTCAGTTCTTTGTTGGCAGACATGGCTTCGTTCAGGAGGCTCTTCGTCCTGGCCAGTTCGTCGCGCGCGCCGCTGTAGAGCTTACTCAAATCGCGCTGCAGCGACATGCCGCGATCAAGGTCTTTTTGGAGTTTGTTGTTGGCCTCGCGCAGCTCATCGCAGTCTTTGCGTGTGGCCTCAAGGTCATCGCGTGTGTCCTCAAGATCATCGCGTGTGGCCCGAAGTTCATGGCGTGTGGCGTCAATCCGATCATGGAGGGCTTCGATTCCCTCGTAGTCGTTGCATGCGGCCTCAATCTCATCCAAGAGGGAATGAGTTCCATCGAGCTTGTCTCGCAACTGCTGTGCGGCATTCGGCGCCATGGTGAAGGCTAGCAATGGAGCTGCCGGTCATGCAAGGTCGGTGGTGTTGGTGTGATGGACGAAGATGAGGTTGTTGGTGAGGAGGGGTTGAAGAATCGACAGTCGTCGATCACGAAGTTTTGCGGCTGCAGATTCAGAGTGGAGCCCAATGTGGCGGTGTTTGACAGATGTGAGTTATTTTCATGTGCAGAGCCCGTTTGTTGGCCAGGAAAGCTGAAGATTAACTGACAGGCTTGTGCTCGGTGCGGTCTGGCAGCTGAGAACGTGAACTTGTTGGTTATTCGGCCTCGGAGAAGGGTGTTCAGGGAGGATGGTCGGACGATACAAGAGAAGGTTGAAGACGCCGTCGAGGGACGAGAGATGAGATTCGATTGCGGTGGCGCATAGACTCACTTTTGCGAAGACCTTGAGAGCTCCATCAGTCCACCACAGATATTCACGAACTTCACGGACGCGATTCGATGGCAATCACATGCCGATAACATCGGGACACCCGTGCTCATCACCGTCCTGCGCACGACGAGACCTCCGTCAAGGCCTTGCCGCAAGCCCAACGGGTATCCTCTGCTGATGCTGTAGTCTTGTAGCCGGGCTGCAGGACGAGAACGAAGAGCAGTGACAAGAGCCTGAGAGAAACGGCGAGGGGAACAAGGCATGCACGAAGACTGAACAATGGGCACATCGTCGAGCTGAATGGCTGACTCGCGATCACCATGGGTTCATGTGAAGGAGAGCCATCAGCTGCGAAGACTATACAATTCACCGACGGACCTTGCTCGTAAGTCGCTGCACCATCACAACTTTCATGTCTGCCGGTTCTACTCCTCAGCCAGCGAAGCACAACGACCAAAGGGAGGGCAAGTGAAGTCTCGGTCAGAATGGCAAAGTAACGGGGCAATTTGTACGTCACATTCGGACAACGAGCAAAAGTGCGCAATCACAATATCGATCGATCGACACCTGCATTAGTGAGTGATGATTCCGAGCATGGAAGTCAGAAAGAGCGTGGAGACACTTGACGCAGGCGAGGCGGAAGGAACGTGAACAACACAGGAAGTAGTGACTGTGAGGCATCGGCGGAAGGCACCGACTCTCACATCGAACTCAAGCACATGTCACATCTTGTGTGATTGACTACTGTACACGGCCTCATCTGCTCGCCTGCTCGCCTTGCGCAGCTCTGCTTTCGACTAAAGCACCGTTCGTTGGGCTGTTTGGAGAGCAATTGTAATTGTGGACGAAGACCGATCGGTGAACACAACATCTCAATGAAGTGACAGGTAGGTTCCAGAGTCGAAAGTATCGAACAACAGCATGTTCTGAGACAGGTCATACAGCAGCACCTGGTCTGCATGGAGGGATACCCAGTTGGGAAGCGTCAGCGGGACAAAGGCCCATCGCCATTTCATTTCATGCTAAAGATCAGGCCTTCGACCGAAGTAATAGCGCAAGCGTACCCCTCGAGCGGTTTCGCATGCGATATATGCTGTCGGAGAGAGACATCGGCGCTGCAATCGGACCTGGTGTGTTTGCACCTCCATCGTAGCCGCCAGATGCTGCTTCGTCTCCCTCTGGACACTTGACTCGCCGGCGTACCCATCCATCGAGCTCTTTGAGGTATCTCCTGACGTGGACCAGACATGTCGACCATGATTGAAACTTCCGTCGCTCCTATTAACACTGCCTCGCAGGTCACTTCCATCGTGATATCCAATGCATCCCTTGCCGTCGTATTCGTCACAGTCATGATTATCAGTTCCACGTCCCAGACCATCCCCGAAATTCTACTTCTTTTCCTCGAAATTACCACCTCCGAATCCGACTCCACTTAAACTGGACCTCGCGCCGTGGCTGCTCGGTCTCATTCCGCTACTGTTCCGCTTCATCAGCTTTTCTCGCTCCTTGTCTCCTCTTCCTCCCATTATTGGCGATCCATTACTTCCGCCGCCCGCATTACCTCCTCCGCCGCTGCCATTCATGCTCGAGAGATTGGAGATTGGATTTGATCCCATGATTGGGAGAGGAGAAACTCCGTCCTTTTCCGGAGCTTTGCCCACCCGCGCTTCGTGCTTCGCTTCGACGTACGCTCTCGCTGCTTCGGTCAAGGGGAACGGACTCTTGTCAAGAGGTGGAATGTCTGCTCCATTCTGTAGCAACAGTTCTGCAATCGCAAAAGGTTTCCTTTTCTCCGGTACGCGCGCTGGAGAAGATGATCGCGAAGCAGAACCGGTCGCACCGGCAGGAGGTTTCATCATGGATGCAGCTGGCGAAGCGGGATCGGCTGCCGCCAAAGCAAGGAACAAAGCCGGAGTTGACCGTGACCGATCAGCTGCGTTCGGAGTCGCGCGGAGTGCCAACGCATGCATCACGGATTGGATGTCGTTCTTCTTGATGCTCGTCAGGAGCAGATCATCCGGATTCGTATGCGTAACGGCTTGTTGGACGTACATCCGGTCGGCATACTTCGCAGTGATGAAGTGCAGTCTTTGCTCGCGCGTGGAGTGCGGACTGGGTTTGAGGAATTGATCGAGCTTTGCTTCCCAGATCATGTTGCTGCAGCGATTGCCAACAGAGAGCAGGACCTCGACGATGTCTGGAGTGAAGGCCGCGACATCGAGGACAAGGGAGCGGATCTTGGAGATGTGGGTACCCAAGGAGCGGTGAATGCCTGAGCATTCGATGCAAAGGAGCACACCGAGGTTGATACTGCACCAGTCGACCTTGTTGTCAGAAGAGCAGTCGGCACAAAATTTGTTGCCTTCGTCTGCGGCACGGACTCGCATGAGGAGGGCGGAATGCTCCGCGGAGTAGTTTGGTGTGGATATTGACTCGTTGCGTTGGTACAGAGGCTTGTCACCTGTGGTAGCATGTCGAGACACGGCTCTGGAAGCTTCGTGGCGGTTGGGGTTGGATGTCTGGCGGTGGCCGGAAAACGAGGAACTCTTGCCCGTGAGAACAGCGGCGATGTCTTTGCGGTGGTGAGATGAGCTGCCGGGCGGTGCAGGCGTGGTGGGAAGTTGCTGATTCTTATTCTCAAACGCACTCTGCAGAGCGTTGTTTATGGCGCCTATCCACGATCGCATGTCGTCCTCCGACGGGGCTTGGTAGACACGCATGAACTGGGGAGTAATGACCTCGAAGCAGAACCGACGGTCCGAATTTCTCGCCTCTCGTACAGAAGCCATGCGGAGATCGATCGGGTCCATGTGAAGATCCAGCTTTTCCTTCCAATTGACATACTCCGAAAGTCGCCCTTGGTCAAGCACAATCCAGAACTTGTGCCAACTCGGCTTCGTAATGCCTTTTGGATCGACATGACTTCCGGGTCTGCTCAACGCCCACAGCAGACCCTCCTTCCGCTGTGTGCCTCCATTCTGCGCCATACCACTGTTATCCTCCAGATCTCGGATGCCTTTGAATTTGTTGTTGGGACTGGGAGCCGTGCTGGTAGTGCCAGCAGCTGGCGTGCTCAATAACGCATTCGTGTTGGTCTGCATAGAGAATGGTCTCGAATCCGGTGGTGAGGTCGACATTGCCATTGACGCAGAGACGCTGAGCGCTCGAGACGCATCACCATCCGGTACAAACCTCAGCGAGTCCCTGACTGAAGACGAAGGTGCCAAACCACCAGGTGGCATCACATTTCCGTCTTCGCTAATCAGCTTGCTACTCGTCTCGAGCATGCGTCGTTTCTCCTCGCGCTCCTTCCGTTGAAGTTGGAAGTCCTGGTCCGCCATCTTGACCTCCGCGACAAGAGCATCCAGCTGTGGCACCATATCCTCGACTTTCTTCGCCGTCAAAAGGTAGCTCTTCGCCTGGGCGTCCGCATATTTGGTCAGTTGAGACAGTACCTCTTGATCCTTCCTCCCGCCGTGGAGATCGTGCATGAAGCTGGAGTAGTCGAACCGCTTCAGCTCAAAAGTTCGCCTCTTCGCTTGGTACTTCTCGTCGCTTTGTTTTTGTTTCTTCTCCTTGACAGACTCTGTCCGCTGCCCGAGGTATTTCCCGACATAAGCGTAGTATTCCTTGCTTTCCTCGTCAAATTCTCTCCTCTTGCTATCGGCCTGCTTGATCTCAAAGTTGTAGAGTTTGCTGACGGGCTCGATGATCAGGCGCTGAAGATTGATCGTGTTCTGCTTCTCGTAAAGCAGGATCTCCTTCGCGATCTTCTCGAAGTAGTGCTCCAATGCAGGTTGCACGGCATTAGCGTTCGAGCTCGAAGCCTCCTTCAACGCCTGTGTGAAGTCCGCCGCTGCCTGATTGCAGACTGTCTGTGCCACCTGTGCCGCCTCCGCCGTCTTCAAGACCCTCTTCATCCGCAATCTCATGTTGCCCGTCTTTTGCTCCAACGATCGCATCGTCGCCCGGAAGAGTGGGCCATCCTCATTCAATGATGGATCCTCCCCTGGCTTGCATGTCGCAACATCCACCTTGACTGGTCCACTAGTCGACATGCTCAGTCCCAAACCATTCTCCGGAATCGGCTCGAATGAAGGTGATTGAGGATCCTCGTAACTTCTGCCATAGCTCCCCTCGCCATCTGAGTCGCTCACATTGCTAACGCGAGACTCGATCGACTGTGTGGATGGCACTCGTAACCGTGGGGGATGGCTGATCTCCAATCTGGGAGACCTAGGCGCCGGTCCCAAATAGCGTTGTGTATTTTGCACCCAGAAGCTGAAGCTACCCAATGTGTCCAATCTGTGCGCTCTCTGATTGTATTCCACAAAACTGCAGCAATTCCTCCATCCTCCTCCCCGGTCCTCTGTGGGCTTCGGAGGCCGCCACTTCCACATCCATGTGAACTGCACGCTGGGACTTCCTCCCGTCGCATAGTCACCTATCAGCTGAACGTTGGCGTTCTTGTGGAGGTTCGGGTCGGAATGGAATTCGCGCACGACCAAGTTCTCGACCTCTTTCGGCGTGGAGGCGAAGATGTAGGTCAGGCCTGGGATCGTGGTATCGGTGGGATTTGAGGGCGCGTTCGAGGAGTTTTGTTGGCGCAGAATGAATGTGAAGTGAAAGTTGAGGTCGTCGTTGTTCGCGAGGCGGACGAGGAAGGAGGGTGTGAGACTATCGGGGTCTTGGACGTATTCGATCGGGGAGTCGTCGGATGGAGACACATCGCGTTGCGCTGCGAATCGGGAGGCAGGAAAGGAATTTGGCGTAAGTCGTAGTAATGTCTGGTTTCGTGAGTTGGTGATGTTCAGACTTGCGACGGAGACTGTAAAGAAGCTGTCAATATGGGTGTAGACTGTTGACATGATGCAGTTTGCGACTGACACCGCCCTTGGTCGCTCAGGAAAACGGGACCTTCGTCCGGTCTGCTGGCGACATTGCCCATGCTGGGCGGATTGAACCACGTTTCCTCTCTCAATCAATGCGAAATGCTCTCGTCTTCAAGTCTTGTATAGATCCACCTCGAGCTCTTGATCTTGCGCCGTGGCGCCGCAGTCGTGTGAGTTCGCCAGGTCGTGGTTCGGCACAGGCTTGATTGGCGGAGATGTCTTCGAGGAATATCCTACGGTGATGTCCTGTTCGTCGTGCATAAAGTCGTCGGTTCGAAGGCGTGGTCGACCCACGGTGGGGTTGGTCGACAGGGAGTTGCTGGCGGCGGGTCTGTGGAAAGGTTCCTGGGATTCAGGGCAAAAAGACGGGGCGCTTGCCCCAGCTTTCACAAAGGAAAGAATGGCGGGAAGAAGTCCACGAGTGTGACGGAAGGAAAGGTGCCGGTCGGAGAAGAGGGTGGTGTAGGACGACGATGTGCGATCAGTAGTTGTGATGTACCTGGAAATCACAGACAGCCAGACACGCCCGTCGACACCTCACGCGATCGACATGGTCATTTCACACCTGCGGGGCGCAACTAGTTCTACCAGAGTTCAGAACCATACCATCAAACCTTCCACATTCTATTCTGGATCCACGCGCCGCCACGTTGCTGCCGAGCGCCAGACGAAACGTAAGGTCAGCTCACTGTCTCGCTGTGACTGTCGGAATACCACGCGACCGCGCATTTCTGGCTTGTCCCATGACACACGCCGAGCCACGCCATGAGTGGCTCATCAAGACTAATGAGTACGTATATGTCTCCGCCTCTTCCAGGCACAGACGAAGATCCAAAGGTAGTGCTCGGGGCATTGAATCTCGGCGAAAAGCATTGTTGCCTTCGCCAGGCACCGTGAGGTCGTTACTTTCACCCATACGTGGTCGTCCATTTGTCGAATCTATCTATATCCACAAAAGTCCACGAATCTGCATCGCCATGCTACCAAGGTAACACGCCATCACCCACTCAAGGGCAGAACATGCTGCACAGCCGCCGGCTGCCTACACAAAGGACACATGGGCTGTTCCCTCAACCACTCCGTCACACAAGTCCAGCAGAAACAGTGCCCACACGTCGTAATGCTCGGGTCCTTCATCGGTTCCAGACACAGCGTGCACTTCCTCTGCTGCTCCGTCGGAATCCACTGCATGACCTCTTCGTTCGACAAATCCTCCCGATGTGAAGCTTTGCCCTTGCCATCCGTCACGAGCGGCGTGTGCGTGACCTGAGCAACGCGGCGCTTGATGACTTCGGGATCGTTGCCGTGGAGAGAGGCTGGGGCAGGTTCGAAAAGCAGAGGAGTCGCAAAGGCGTTTTCCGTGGCGCCCTCGCCGTCCTCGTCGATAGCGCTGCCAGTCATACTGGAAGACTGATCGGTCTGGACTTGTTGGTAGGTGCTGTTGATGTGCAGGTAGCCTTGCACGACCATTTGCACGACGAGCAGGAAGCCTAGAACTTCGTAGCCGGCACGTTGATCGGATTCGGTCAATTTCCGCGTGAAGACGTAGCGGAGACCGAAGAGGCGTTTCGAAAGTTGGTAGTAAGCGCCGGAGAAGTAAAATACAGCAAGACTGACGGCGTAGACCGGAGCTGGAGATGTGAGAGTGTCGAGGTGTTTGAGAAGGTAGTCCTGGAATTGGGCACGCTTGGTCGGTGGTGCTTTCATCCGTGAAGGAGATGAGACTCGGCGATGATGAGCCTTGCGGAGTTTGACCTCCAGTTTTGCACGTAGCCGGCGGCGCAAGGCTGGCAGGAAGTGGGTGAGGAGGTACGGGAGGAGAACCGATGAAAGTATATAGCCAGAGCGACGGAGGAGGGAGGGGAGAGAGTGCTCGGGCACCGATATTTGCACGAGATCACAGTATTCCTCTCCAAGTGTACGATTGCCGATGAGTGTAGTCAAGGAAAGGTAGAGCAGTTCCGTGAAGACGGAGGCCTCATTCGTCCACTTGTGCTCCGCTCTGGTCCCGTAGAGAGATCGGATTACAGACGACAGCTGGGTGAGGAGTACTGATTGGAAGTAGGCGTCCTTTTGGTTCGAGCGGATGATGTCCGGAGCGGCGGCGTAAGGGTAGTTGAAGTTCTGGGTCGGGTCCGATGAGGTCGGCGGTGACCGTCCGCGGTCTGAGATGTGATCCGACATGCTCGAAGAGAGTGCCTTTCTGTAGGTCCTCTATTCAAGCCGATAGTCTTCTTGATCAGTCCGGCGAAATGAGGTGATCCTACCGAGCGGATGATGCGAGATCCTCCCGTAAATCGTTAGTTCGGATGCCGCAGCGAAGCCTCGTCTGATCAGCCGCTATCGCGATGATATGTCCGGAGAGCGTGAGGTTCAAGGACTTTGTCGTGGGCAACGCGACGCAAGCCTCGGTCCAGGATCGGACCGCAGGTGAGGCTCTTAGGGTTACCATTTACTTAGGGTTGGGTTGCCATTCGCTTAGGGTTGTCGGTCTCTAGTCGTCTTCATCTTCTGTTTCGTTGACGTGACGTGCACTTGAGACCTCTCGTAACTCTTAGAAGGCACTATGTGAAGGTCGTATGATGTGCTATGCAAGTCTACAGTCCTATTCATTTACATGTAGACTTCTGGTTACGAAGAAAGTTCACGACATGAGATACAACCATACAGCAGGCACGTCGAGAGACGCTCGTTATGGTGCATATTAACGACAGTGATTGATGCTCAGTATAGTCTCCGAGCATCCGACTCGGAGTTATTTCTGATTACCGAGGAGACATGGCATGTACACGCTCGCAGGTTTATCCTGGAGACAGCAGCCTCCGGAAGACATCGCCGTATGCCTCGCGGGCAGATCACATCCCTCCTCAAACGTCAATCCAACCAGCCTGCAGAAGCCAGCAGCCATGCCCCGCGCCAGCGCTCGTTGATGCGGCGACATGTTGGAAAGGACTTGAATTTGTTGTCAAATGTATTCCGTCAATTTCGAGACAGCCGCAAATGCAATTGCTATTTACACATGAAACGATAGGACCGTGGCTCGCTGATTGCCACAAGGCCGCATAATCGGCACAACCACTCCCTTTTGACTGGGACAAATCCAGGCGATGCCAGCACGCAAAAAACCAGATCCCGTTCCTCAACTCCCCGCTTCCCAATCATCTCGTTCTATTTAGCCCGTGAAGGCCATGCTCTTCTTGATCTCCGCGATAGCCAAAGCGGGATTCAAACCCTTGGGGCAGGTCCTTGAGCAGTTCAGAATGGTGTGGCATCGGTACAAGCTCATGCTGTTGTTGAGTGCGTCCTTGCGCTGTGCTGTCTTCTCGTCACGCGAGTCGTTGATCCATCGGTATGACTGTAGGAGAACAGCTGGTCCGAGGTACTCCTCCGAGTTCCACCAGTAGGATGGGCAGGATGTGCTGCAGCATGCGCAGAGAATACACTCGTAAAGACCGTCAAGCTTCTTGCGGTCGGCGACGGACTGGCGGTTCTCCTTGCCCTGTGATAGATATGTTAGTCAGAATGTCTTGTACACAAGTGGAAGGGTGATGCATACATCTGGTGGTGCGGTGTCGCGCTGGAGGTATGGCTTGATAGACTTGTACTGCTTGTAGAACTGAGTCATGTCTGGCACGAGGTCCTTGACGACGTAGGTGTGTGGCAGTGGGTAGATGCGAGTCTCCTTTGCTGTGTCGGTGGGAATGCGGCCTGCCAGATTGTCAGTCTCCGAACCTGCCCGAAACATCTTTGTCCACTACTCACACAAACACGCCAATGTATTGACACCGTCAATGTTCATGGCACAGCTGCCGCAGATACCCTCTCTGCAACTCCGTCGGAATGTCAAAGTCGGGTCCACCTCGTTCTTGATCCTGATTAAAGCATCCAACATCATGGGTCCCGTCTTGTTCAAGTCCAGCGTGTATGACTGCATGCGAGGCTTGTCCGTGGGCTGATCGGGGTTCCATCGGTAGATGTGGAAGGTCTTGGTCTTCGCATCGGCGTCCATCTGTGGCTCCTGGACGGTCGATGTCTTCGTTTCCTTAATAGGAGGCCGCGAGGCGGACAGTGCCTCGGCGGTGGCGGAGATGGGCTCCTTCGTGTGCTCGATCGTAGTGGCCATTCCGCGGCGGAAGGCAATTGGCGCAAAGCGCCTCGTTGCGAGTCGAAGAGCCATTGTGTGATGTGTGTGAGGAGTGGAGTGGGTGGTGGGAGAGGTGTGAGGTGTTTAAAACAAAGGTGCAAGTCTATGATGCCGCCAGAATGGCCAGAAACTCGACGAGCCGAGGGCCAATCAAAGCGCCTGCCAGATCTGCTGACCTCGAATTCGCTGCGTCGCATCTTTCGTCCGTCAAGGGTCCTCCTCTCATTCCCGACTTTATTCCCGTCGAGGTTGCCACGCCAAGGTACGGAATATGTCCAGACATGTGACAATAATCCCGGCTCGTTGATGCACCACCGTGCCTCTTGACGAGGGGTCTGAAGCACAATCGCGACATTCCATGAGGAGAGTGTCTGTGAGGCCCTTTCACAAACCTCTCGATGGAATCATACTAGGAGCACCTTCCAGCAACAACGTGCGACATCGCGCGTCCTTCGCCATGGGTTCGCATCGGCTCAAGCGAGCCACACACCTCGTGCTAGACTTCGACTCCACTCTGACCGTCAAAGATACCATGAGCGTACTAGGAGACATTCCCAAGAACCCAAAGCTGAGCTGGAACCAGATCTCCGATGATTACATGAAAGACTACAAAACCTACAAGAACGAACCCTACCCCTGGAAGAACTACGATCGCAAGGAGTACAGCGGCTGGCTAGAAGCTCGTAAATGGGTCGAAGCTCGGAGCGCAAAGCGAGTTGAGGATGCTGGTTTCTTTCGCGGCGTCACGCTGGAAGACGTCAAGCAGACTGTTGCCCGCTCCCTCGATAGCGGAAATCTACACCTCCGCGAGGGCTGGGTCAAGCTCTTCGAGCTCTTTCTTTCGGACTACGACGACTCGACCGGCGTGATCCACGGCGGTGGTCTCAGTATCGTGAGTGTCAACTGGAGCGAAACCGCCATCCGCCAGACTTTGTGGCAGTCCGCCATGCGGCTCGACCGTCCTTCTAAAGACAATCTTTGCCGCCTCATTAATGACATCCATATCCATGCGAATGAGATCGAAGGCTTGTGCTCCCCGCTCGGTAGCTCTGGGAGAGTCTGTCGGCCATTGGACAGAGATATACGTACTTCTACCGACAAACTTCGGTACATACCTCCAGCTCGAGGCATGTGTGGTGGGGTTGGCCCATATGTGGTATACATTGGTGACTCCTCCACGGACTTCGATGCGTTGTGCGCTGCAGATGTCGGCATCTGGCTCTGCGACGTTCCCGAAGGGCAGTATGGCACGACTTTCAAAAAGATGTTCGAGCCGCTGGACTTTGTTCCACCACCGCTGGTGTCGTGGCGTGAGGATGGAACAGGAAACAAGCATCTCTTTTACTGGGCTCCGAACTTCGACGTTGTGCTGGAGTATCTTGGTACTTCGAAGCAAAGTACTGAGCAGAGCGGAGCGTGACTATTTTGATCCGTGCTGGCACAGGTCTCCGAGACATTGCCCATGCTCGGCGGCGTTACGTGGCTTCTGTACGGATGAACGTCCGCTGAGAACGCGAGCTGCATCAGCGTGAAAGTCGACGACTCATCCTGGCTGGTGCTCATTTCCTGCTCTCCCGGATAAGTAATGGCAGCCTTGGGTGCATCCCGCTGCCACAACACGCATTGTAACACGGCCAGTTCTCATTGAAGCGGATAAGTCAGCTCTCCGCCACTTCGCAGAGCTCGAGAGTAAAAGGAACGGGCCCATGGCCGAGGACGCTTGTCCCGATTCGGCAGTCGTGCGTGCTCAGAGGAATGTAAACAACAATCTCTGGGCGGAACGCAATCGTCAATGGTTTCTCCAGCCATTTTCGAGCCGCGATGGTGGGACACCGCGATGCAAGCATTGACCACGTGCTGTGCCGCTGTTGAGTTAGACAAATTCGCAGCCTGCGAGGTAGGTCGATGTGTATGGGAAGGAATTCATGATCTGGTGCTACAACTTGAGGGCCATATCTATCTGCACCGAATCGCAGGCATTATCCCACTGACCTTATTGCTAGTGAGCTACGCAGTCAAGGTCGGAAAGGCTCACCGGCTACGGCCTCCAGCCCGAATCCGTATGTTTTTGGAGCTCGTGGAATGTACGCCAGCTCTCCACGCCGACAATCTCAGCTAGGAATGCGTTCCGAATCAACACAATCTTCGATCGCGCCCAGCAACTCACTATAAGGCACACAACGCCAGACACTGCATTCGTTTTCGTCTTTCGTCCTTCACAATCGCTGCTTTCGGTAGATCTCACTCGTTCGATCTTCCAAAGTATCAGTCTTCCTGCCCACCTTCGTTTCGCAGTTTGTTCATCGCACGTCTATTCCTCATCAGCTTCATTCCGAACAGTATCCTCGGCGCCTTTTCACAACGAACAACACAAAAATAGCTAGCCAGAATGAAATACCGATCTGGAGCCGTTGCTGCGCTCGTCGCCGTCCAAGGCGCGTATGCCCAGACCACTTCAGCGCCGCCGCCAGCCTACGAGTCCGCGCCCATCAGCTATACCACAGTCACATACGATGTCTGCACGTCTGCGTCCATGGAGACCATGATCACCGTCACCAACGGCGTGACCGTCACCTACTGCCCTGACTGCACCTCGGGTGCTGCGCCACCCGCCACCCCAACCCCTGGCCACGTCACCACCTACACGACCACTTACCTCTCTCTGTGCCCAACTGGAACCGTCCCGGTCACATACACCGTCACCGAGTCTTGCGCTGAGGCCACTCCTACGTGGACTCCCGGTCCATCTCACGTGCCGCAAGGCTACACCGTCACCGTCAAGGACTGCACGGTCTGCCACTCCGACTTGTCCAAGCCATCCACCATCCCCGTGACCATCACCGAGCCATGCAACTGCGACGCGAACGAAGGCACCATCATGCCACCCAAGCCCAATGCCGATGCCACCCCAACCGGCGGCGACAGCAACCCAGCACCAAGCGGCAAGCCAGTGCAACAAATATCTGATGGGCAAATCCAGAACCCGACTGGAGATGCCCCAGCTGGCACTGCTCCCGCCGGAACTGCGCCTGCTGATGGCGGCTCCAACCCACCTGCTGCTACTGGAGGAGATTCTCCTGCTCCTGGACCTGACAGCCCAGCTGGAAGCGCCCCGGCTGGCACCGCCCCGGCCGGAACTGCTCCTGCAGGCAACGCACCCGAAGGCTCCGCCCCTACTGCTCGCCCGGTCGAGACCGCCCCTGTTGGAGGCAACGGTACCGATGGCACTCCACCAGCGGCCTACCAGGGTGCCGCATCATCGTCGGTCGGCATTGCCACCAGCGCTGTTGTGATTGTCGTTGGAGCTTTGGCCTGCTTGCTATAGAGATGAGATTGAGATTTACTAATTAATGGAAGAGTTCGGCTCGATGAGGGTACCGGGAGCGGATGGAAGGAAGGAGCATTTTTTGTACGGGTGAACGTTAGACAGATATTGTTCTTTTTTGATATCATAGCAAGTCAATGCGGATTGAAGAGTTGACTCTTGCAGCTCTTAGACGCTCTCACTTCTGAAACCCTGTTTGACTCGAAAGTTCGTACTGTACTGAGAAGATGTTCAATCATATCTTTCCTCCTCTCTGCTGCCAGTCACACCAGTTCGGCACCCCGGCAGAGTCGAGCTCCTTGTCCTTCATCATCGTCACGATGTCAGCAACGCCATTGTCCGAGTCTACAAAGCTCATACTTATCTGGGCACAAATGAAACAATGGAACGCCATGTCTCTTTCAACCTCTTATTGTTCGGCCATGCTCTTTGTAGCACCATACGGCAAGCCGATATAATGCTATTCTTCCCTCTCCCGACATCCTGGTCCCTCAAGCATACATCTGCCCCATCTCTTCTTTGTCAAAGTCGAAAGCATACCGCATTTGGTACAGAGCAGGACTCTACGAATTGCATTCACGACTCAACGCACGACACTCGACACCTCCACCACCACCCGAAGTTGTCGTACCGTAAGTTCATAAGAGATGGACTCCCTCCAGCAAGATCCGTACGGGCACGACGCAGCAGAAGCACATTATCGGCACAAAGCTGACCGCGACCGTAGACGTCGTGAAGCCTCCCGTCGTCAACAACAGCAACAGTCCACGTTTCTGACTGCACCGCCGGCCTATCAAGCAGGTCCTTCGACCACTGCTCCGATGCAGGCAGGTTCGATGTCCGCAGCACAGGCAGCCTCAAGACGAACGGCAGAGGTGGAGCGACCTTCTCGCACAAGAGATGATCGTTCGAGTCGAGAGCAGGCTCCCTCTCAATCGTCCTCATCCCGTCGCCACCATTCTCCTCAGACCAGGCCTCAGCCGCCGGCAACCTACTCGCCCTTCCCACCTACAGCACCTGTACAGCGAAGACCGGTCGCCGACCAGTCTCACCCAAGACCACGGGATGACTCCCCATCTCAAGCACGACCAGGTTCCGCTGATAGTGTTCTCAGCTTCGTTTCGACGACATCGCAAGCTCGTCCTTCTCGACCCGTCGCGGCCGCAAACCCGCCATCACCACAACAGTCCACTATCCCAGCACGGAAAAAGCCCGTCTTTCCACCTCTCCCGCCCGCTCGGCCGACTTCCTCGGGGTCCTCCTTCCTCAAGAAACTCAGTTTCAGCGGCAAGTCTCCTTCCCGAAACGGAAGCGTCTCGTCCAACAACTCCCAATTATCCGTCCGATCCCGTCCCTCCACTCCATCCCGCATCCGCCGCGCATCGAACGACATCGCCAAGAACTTGACCCTGCTCACTCTCCCAGCTAGCTCTCGCACGACCTACCTCTCCGAGCAATCCGCTGCTCGCGAAGAAGACCTCGAGAAGGACCGTACTGCGAATCCCCACCTTCGACCACGATTCCAGCGTGACTTCCTCGAGTGGCGGGCACGGAATGAGGGCATCTGGAACGATGACAAGGGTGTGCAGGACCTCGTCGGCATGTCGATGACTGCCGAGGAGCGTCGACTCGCCGTTGAAGCTGCTTTGCAGGGGCGAGGGAGCGGTGGCGATATTCGCTGGAGTGCCGAGGAAGAAGTCGACAGGCTGAAGAAGTCGGGTCATCTTCCTGGTCAGAAAGAGACTTCGTCGAACGGCGGAGGTCACACGGCCAGTGAAGAGATTGCCATGTTCCTTGCCCGGGGTCTTGATCCTTTGCGCAAGAAGGACGGAGGCAAGAAAGGTAGGCAGAATTCTGACGATTCTGGAATGGATTTCGCTGATTGTGGAGCGGAAGACATGTTGGAGGACTGCCAGAGATGTGGACGGCCGGTCGGAGGGAGTGAGTCCGAAGGACTATTTCTCAAGGCCGGGCTGTGTCCGAGATGCTATCAGGGGAGAGGAGGTCGGTGATACATTTCCTGCTGTCTTCTGCGTCGCTGTTGCCTTGCACATGAGTTCTCGATATCCTTGGGCGGTTTTCTCTTTCGTCCGATGAGCGACTCGCTTTTGTTGACCCTCGGTAAGCTACTCGGAGCTGTAAGTAAGACTGTCAATCTCTTCTATCACAATCTCTTTCTTTCAATCTCAGTCAATTTGTTGTCTCGCTCTCAAAGAACACCCACTAACTGTCCTCAACAGACTCTTTACCGACATCATCATCCCGCTTTCATTCCGACCTTCCATTCGAAGGATGGTATCAAGAGGATGGCGAAGATGACCTTCCATCCAACTACGGCGATCGCAAAGACAGCCACCCGTTCTCCATCTCCTCTTTCTCAGCTTCGTCGTCGTCAGAATCGGAGCATGACGTGCAGCCACCAAAAGTGAATATATTGGGAGATCCAATCGTCGTCGCCAAAGCATACGTCAAGCTCTCCAAGACGAGAAAAATAGGCCGGCTGAGGGACACGGTCTATTCGGATCCCGGCAATCCGTTCGACGGGGAGAGTGACGTTGACAAGGTAGATTTTGGCGAGGCCAGTGTCGCAAGAGAGAGCACTCCAGCGGAGTACAAAGTGTCAGCCAAGGAAGAGACGCCACCTCCACCACTCGACTTTTGGAGGGAGAGTTGGCCAAGCCAATCGAGGTCGTCGAAGAGAAGGGGAGTACTCCAGATAAACACAAAGGAGAGGAGGAGTCACGAAGACGGGAAGAAAGTCCGCCAGTTCAAGAGGAAAAGTGCCGCGTCGTCCTCGTCGTCCTCGGATGACTTTGACGATGCTGGTCCTCCCTCCGGCTTCTGGAGAGGTCAAAGCAGCGTGAAGGCTAAAAGGAGGCTTGAAAAGCAAACACGGCCCGAGGTCGAGGAACAGAGAGGCAGAAAGCGCGGACCTAGAGATGGAGGTGAGACCGTCATTCATGCTCCGATGCCCCAGCGATCGGGCACGCCCGCTCTGATTCGAGAGCACTCTCTTCCGTTGTTTCCTGAGGACAAGATGGATGGAAATGCGATAGAGGACGATGATAATAGAGACACCCGCTTCTACAAGTTCTACTCCGGCGTGCTGGGAGAGTACACTGTACAGACTCCAAGGTGAAGTGCCGGCGCCTCGTATCCGGACGTTTCCACGTAACACGAAGATTATGCGGTCGGAAAATGGTGGATGCTCTGGCATGCATATAGAGTAGGGATGGAAGAAGACAAGAACGGCCGGGGGAGAGGAAGGCTCAGAGCGGTTGACTCAGCGTGTAAAGATGTGCCTCAGGCCACATATATCGTACACATCAACAATAGCAATAGAAGTGTCTTCAGCACGAGCATCGATACGTTTGCTTTATGCAGGTCTTCCATTGACTTTGTCAATGGGCCGTGCACGGCAAGAAGTCGATACGGCTCTGTGGCACTGTTCGAGAGGTATTGGAAATATGTCGACAGGACGCGATAAACGCTCACATAGTAAAAGACACTACACCAATGATTTCCGTGTCCCAGATTGTTGTCTCCTTGAGCGACTGACTCAAACTGGAACGAGATTCCATCGATCCTGAAAGGCACTCCTGAGCCTAACCCCATCCAATTCATATCACATTCCATGATCCAGATTAAATCCCCATCTCACCGCTTCGCGAACCCAGGCGACTGCGGCGTCTCATACGCTCCGGGAATCGGCACCTCAGCATATACCATCTCACCCGGCGCTCGATGCGCGAAATGCTCCTGCTGCACTTCCGGCACGAAAGGCGACCTCTGATCGTCCTCCGGAGACGGCGTGCGTTCTCGCCTGGGCGCCGTCACAACGGGCGAGAATCCTTGCTGTGACATCTTCGGTGTGGCGCCGGTGATCTTGATGGGAGGAGGTTGCAGTTTGAATGTCGGTGTTTGTTTCGACTCGGCTGACTTGGGCGTCGCGGAGATGTACTGTACGGAGTGGTCGGAGCCGCTGTCTTCCAGTGCCGGGCCGTGAGCGTATGACATCTCGGCTCCGTCAGGGGCACGCCAGCCGCCGTCTCGTGGAGAGAGAGGACCCCCAAAGCCTGGAGTGTTGGGAGCGGATTGCGATCGGAGTTGCGCGAGGTAAAGGTCTGATCTTGCGCGGTCGCGGGCAGCCATGGACTTGCGGAGACGGCGGCGTGTCCAATATCTGTAGAATACGACCGCGGTGACCATGATGACGATGAGCTCGACGACGATTTCGATAATGGCGCAGACGAGCGACCAGTTCTGTAGTCGACAGATGAGCTCGTAGTCGACTTCGTTCTCAAACAGATGTTTGCGCTCGTTGTTGACGCAGGACCAGCCCCACATGTCTTTGTTGTTGGAGTTGGTGCGTTGTGTCTGCAGCACCGCGGCGCCGATGGACCACATGACGATGGTAACGATGAAGATAGCGACGGAGAAGGCGGTGAAGTAGACGGCTACTTTTTCGGCTTTGCGATGTCCACCTTTCCAGTACGAGTAGAGAATTACTGTACAGAAGACTAGAGAGATGCAGGCGATGGAGAGGAGGAGGACTTGCGGCCAGATCTTCTGTTTGGGTGCCCAGGGCGGTAGGTTGTTGCGTGGAGGGAGATTGCGGGATGCATAGAAGATGTTGAATGTCGCGGAGAGCATGGCGATCACGATGAGTGAGCATGAGAAGGAGACTCCGCGAAGGAGGAACTTGGCAACTCGGACGCGGGTTTTGATCGCCTGAGGTGATGTTAGCGTCGAATATCAATATTCCAGTGGGTATATCATACCAAGTCTTTCGCCTGTTGCTTATCGGTGTGCTGTTCATGCTTCTCCAACATCTGCTCTTCCTTGAATGTCGGACTCAGAATAGCTGCGCCAAAGTTCTTCGGTGGGGCGCCGGGCGTCCTCATTGCACTCTTCAACGGACTCATGGGCATTTTCGCAGTGAGTGGAGGATTGTAGTCGGTGTCTGGCATCTCGACTGATTCATGCTTGTTGACGTAGCCGAAGCCGACGTCTGAGACCTGTGGTTGCGCCATGTAGGATCGAGAAGGAGGCTCGGAGAAGGGTAACCGGCCGTCGATGGGAGAGTTGACCGTCGTGGCTTCGGCGAAGCGGGCTGTTCGAGGAGACTTCAACGAGGGAGCGTTGTTGACGGATGAATTGGATGCGGTCGATGAAGAGGTGTTGGTTCGCACGCCGAATTGGATTTCTCTTTTGGCGGGAGGATCTGACATGCTGAATCCGTCAGATAGGTGGAGGAGGGTGGTACAGCTGACGGTGATGACCAAGCTGAGGCTGGGGCGATGATGAAGAGGAGGAGGAGGAGAGACAAGGAAGATCAGAGGCCAGCTCTTGGGTCGCGGTGAACAGGAAATAAGATGTTGAAAATGGTTTCAGACCGAGTCCAGCTGGGGTGGAAAGAAGAGTAGATGGGGGCGTGAGGTGGTTGTATGGACGGGCGCTTCGCACGGACTGGGCTCTACAGGAAGAGCCGAGCGGTTGCGGGAGTGGGTAGATGTATATTGCCTGCACGAGTCCGGGCGGGACAGGAATATCTCGGGGAAGCAGATGCACGATCGGTACCACTCACCACTCATCAAGTGTGAAGCACGATTCGGTCGCCCGCGTGGGCCAGCAGCCAGGCGTGTCGTTCGTTGTTGGTGTATCGTCGTGCTGATAGGTCGTCGCTGCAGAGCTCGAGCTGGAAATAGACGATGCTTGGTGCTGTCCTGCTGTCACTGGCCGATGGAGCTTGCTGTTGGTCCAAATCGTGGACGCCGTCTTCCTTTGGCCTGTCTCCTCGCTGCCCGGGTGATCCTGATCTTTCTTGTTGCGACTGAGATGCGAGATAGGCTCTGAGATAGCACGGTAATCCTCGAGGACGCAGCAGAACATGGAGAGTAGAAGAAGAGAAGATACCTTACCGCCGCCCATCTACCCTCGTCCTTCCCTCCATCAACCACCATGACCAAAGCAGGGCAGCACATACACTTCCGGCACATCGTCCACTCTCCTCCAAGCAACATGCACGCTACGCGCCCAAGGCCCGTGGAGGAACATTTCACATGTGCATGATTGGCGAAGAGAGGTCAGAGTGTGCAGAACGCATCTGTACCCTGATTTCTTGAATCACGCTGGCTGACCAATCAAAATCGGCCTCCACGATCCAGCACATTTTGAGTTTGATAGCGGCGGCTATTCAACTTTCACTTCGAGGAACTCGCCACTTTTGGACCTCACGTGCTGCATCCGAGGGCGAAACGACATCTCCGTCCACATACAGATTGATGTTCTCCTGTTCTAGTTGAAAGAGGCATGGATCGCGGCATAGCTCGTACGCACGTGACGACAAAGAGCTGAAGAATCTTACCTGCATGCGACCACACCCACTGCCTTCGCACGCTCGCGCAACAATTCCCATTGCAGCGATGTGCACAGGAAATACCAACATTTCTAATTCGAGACATATCGTAGGAGCTGTGATAGCGGCATGGGCGGCCTACCGCGTGGCATCTATTGCATGTGCCAACTTGACAAAGTTCCCGCGCAATATTCGCAACGTCAAGAAATAGTTTCAGATTGATTGTGCAGGAGACTTTTATCCACGACCACGCTCAGCTAAACGCATCCGACCAAAAGCTGTCTCCTTTCAGGTCCTGCACCCATTGCTTCGCAGTCTCCTCATCCTCACCAGTCATCTCGGACCGGATCTTGGTCATGGCGCCCTCCACACCCTGCCCGACAACACCAGCACCGCAGAGGTACAACTTCGCATCCCGACGAAACAGATCAACCACATCCTCGCGATCGTGCCAGAGCCGCTCTTGAACGAACTTGGCCCCATGCGACTCCTCTGGCTTGAACGAGTATGCACGACGAACATTCACGACACCCTCCTTCTCCCGCTCGATATTGCGTACCCGACGGAAGGCGAATGCCAATGTGACGCTTCCTGGGTGCGCCAGGCGATGTGAGGAGCTTCGTCTTTGTGACTTCACCGAGCAGGTTGTCTTGGCGAAGTACCGTAGAACGCATCTGGGCATCGAGCGACAGATCGAGACCCTTCAGTCCACCAGCATCTTGCGGTGCGTCGACGTTGAATCGCTTTCGAAGCGCAGGCCAGAGTTTGAATTCCTGCCAGTCATCACACTTCTCAAAGACCTCGTCGACTGCGACGTCGCATTCCTCGCGATGCACCACGCGTACAGCACCGGTCTTAGCAAAAGCTTCGTCGACCACTTTGGGGATCCTCTGATAAGTAGCAGCCCATTCCCCTATCAAGGTCAGTCAGCTGGACACGGCAAAAGTACTGGAATAGGCTCACTATTTCCAACGCCCAAGACACCCACTCAACAAAATGGCCGGCATTGTCATGGACGCGCACATCTTGGTTCCCTGATCGAAGCATGTGACACCGAGAGCAAGACAGTTTGTTTTGAAGCTTCTCTTGACATTCACTATACGTTCTCCCTCTTATCGCCGCGCAATGCTCTCCATTGCTTTCCGTGCAAAATAGTATTCAACAATCCCTCCCGTAATCCCCAAAACGCCATCGCTAAACATCAATTCCAACAAGCACTCCAAGATATCCCACATTCGACAACGCAACTCGTCAACTCCTACCACCCTCGACCATCTCCCTCAATAGTTCACCCGCGACGCCCTTCTCAATCACACCCATCAGCTCCTTCACGCCCACCGCACTCTTCATCCTCCTCTCATCTCCTACAGTTCCGCTTGCCCAACCACCTTTCCTTCCCTTTCCAGGCGTCTTGACTGGTGTCATCAATGCCCCGAAACTGCCGCCTTTCCCGCTGCCCTCAACCGCAGACACGAGGCTGAGAGTCTCTAGTCCAGAAACCACATCTCGAAACTCTGCTGAGGACAGAGGGTGGAAGAGGTGTTCTTTCTTGCAGAGGGTGGTATATGTCTCAAAGAGTGCTTTGATCGTCGGCGCGGAACTTTGAGACTTCGATGGCGTTGATGGTACCGGCCATGGCTCTTCCGCCTCTTGAGCACGCTTTTCCGTCGCTGCGAGAGCACAGAGCACGGCTTTTTGCTGCAGGTTGAGGGAGGAGAGACGCTGCACGGCACCGTTGGAGAAGGCCTGGGATGTGGCTTTGGCCATGTGCGCGATTGTTGCCTTTGGCGCCGTGGAAGCTGTGTAGAATACTGGCTGTGGCTTGGAGGGAGATGAGCTGAGATTGAGGTTTTCGCCGAGCGGGAGTTTGGAAGGGCTGTCCACTGCGACCAGTTCTTTAGAGCGGACTTCGTTGTCGATGAGCTCAATCGCTCGACGGCAAATGTCGAAAGCTTTGCGGAGATCGCCGGTCTGAGATGCGACTTTCTTTGCGCAGAACAGGATGGCTGCCGGGTGCAGGAAAGGCACCGTGTCCGCTTCGACATTCGGGATACTCTTCAGCTTGGAGGTGATGACTTCGGCAATTTGTGGTGCGCTGTAGGGCATGAATGGGAGTAGCTCAGGCTTGAGGTTCCGCGACTTCAGCCGTGGGAGGAATCGGTCCGTGAGATCCAGGGCGTTGGCAATGCCTATCAAGATGAGCCGTGATGAGGGCATCATTGACCACTCGAAAAGGCTGTAGAGGAGCTCCAGATCCAGGTCCACCAGTCTGTCCACTTCGTCAAGTACGACCAGATATTTCTGTGTGTCCCGCGCTTTTCCTCGAACAAAGCATGTCTTCAGGTAGTCAAACCCAGCCTCCTCTTGCAAGTCCAGATCTTCCGCCAGCTTTTGACTGAGGTCCTTCGCGTTTCGCACACTCATGCAATTGACCACTGAAAGTGGAATCTTGCCGTCCTCAGTATGCTCACGAATCACCTCGTCCAGCAGCGCGCTCTTTCCAGTGCCAGGCGGTCCTGACACGTACAGGCATCCTGTCGACTTTGCCGCCGAAGCAGTAGAAATGAATTCCGACAATTGTGCCCTTTCTTCATCTCGTCCCACCAGTTTCCCCGGATTCGAGCTGCGAGCGAATATTTGTCGCGCTTGATTGTATACCGAAGCTGCAGTACCAGGGGTACGCGGTGTTCGGGGCGATCGTGGGGTGAGCTGGCCTCCAGCGAAAAGCGTACGATGCCTGGACGGCGTGACGGGGATTTTCTTTGACAATGCATTTCGATGTCGTGGTGTAGTTGGCGTGGCTATCCGAGCGTTCCCTCCTGTCCTCGCTGCCTTGAATGGACGTCTTTTCTTGGCAGGTCGCTCCTGCTCCTGCTCCTCCTCGTTCTCATTTTCGTCGGCCGTGGTGACGAATGGGTTCGCGTTCTCGTCATTTGGATCGTTGACTGCTGTCAGCCTTTTTTTCGCGCGCGTTGTGGTGGTGGTCGTTGTGCTGATGGATGATACGCGCCTCGCAGGCTCGAGGGTCGTTGTTGCTGTATTGGCGGCGCTGCGAGTGCGCTTTCCCAGAACTGTGGAATGCATGGTCGCAACTGCAAGACTGCAGAAGTTTCCAGGACAGAAAGCAATTGCGATGGTGCAAACGGGAAAGGAAGTTGCTGTGGTGCTGATGCTGGTGCTGGTGCTGGTGGAAGTGCAAGTGTGGTGAAAGAAAGCTCAAGCAAAGCAAGCGCGACACGCGATCACAATTTCGGCAGGCGCGTCACGCGTAAACGCGAAATGAACTCCGACGTTCACCCGACGACCAGAGCCTATGACTTGCTGATATTGAATCAATTGTACCCGGGCATTATCGCTACATGGTGGACAGTGTCCTTCAACGCCGTTCGAAGATACCTCAGTGACACTTCTCCGTCTCGATCATTCATGCCTGCCAGCTCTCCATCCGACCTTTTCACTCCCTTCCGCAACTCTTGTCTGCCATTCCACATTCGTTGATCCGTGGGTAGCCAGCTCGAACTTCTCCGTATCTCCAGGCCGTTGTTTGTCGGACTCATCTCGCCTGGTCTGACTTCTGTTGTGCGAAGAGCCTCACTAGCGCTGATTGGTGAATGCCGAAGAACTCAAGAAGTCTGGGACCGTCGGTATCAAGTAGTGCTGCTACAGCTTGCGGAGTCGCAGGCAAATCGTTGACTTGCAAAACTTGAGGTACCGACGATCGTGCCGTACTACTGGATATGCCAACAAAGGTTTTCGCCGAAGACGAAAGCGCCGCAGACAACGCGGGAAATCTGAACTCCGCTGAGCTGGGATCATGAACTTTGAAAGCGTCTTTGCTCCCTGCACGAGGCAGCTTAGCTGACACCGCTGCCATGCGGGCCAGTAAAGCGATGTTGCGGGCGTATTGTCCATTTCGATATCTCCAGTTGTTGCTCGACAGGGGCTCCATGCTGACCTTCGAGATGCCGTGGACAGAGCGCAAAAGTCTCGCAGATGATTCGTGGCGATGCAGATCCGCCTCGGTGATGGTGTCCGATTGCATGTCCAAGTCTTGTTCGACCATGTCCTTGAAGAATCTATGACTCATTTCCAAGTGAACCCGGGCAATGGCCGGGTACTTGTCGAGAAGCTCTTCCAAGTATGTTGCACACCAGTGAGAGCTGACGAAAACAGAAATTGTGGTAAGACTTCCCATGTACGCAGGTGGCCGGAAGAGGATACTCTGAGGAACAACGGGGAAATTTGCTCGCGCATAGAACAGCTTTGAAGCAGCTTCGAACCATATCTTCGAGACGCCGAGAAAGCTCTCCACGTAAGGGCCCGGGAATGGCAAGCCCGACGTCCTGTCTTTGCGCTTCTTGACTGCCTCTCGTTTCGTCTCCCGGTTGATCCAGGCTGTTTTCGTGATGGGAGTGATCTTTTGTCCCGTTGGATATACCAATTCGAGCACCGATTGCATGAGCTCCAGTGGCAACCTGTCCCAGAAACTGTGCCGTCCTCGCGAGGGATGGATGGGTCATTGAAATGGCCGGATACGGCGATCTGCTGTTTTGGGGAACGCGAAGTTCCGACAGACCGAGTTGGCTTCGACGCCGCCAGCTTGGGGAGCTTGGTTGCTGCCTGCACGATGCGCACAAACTCTTCCATGTTGTCGTCGAAGATAGGTTGGTCCTGTGCTTTGACATGAAGCCACTCCTTTGATTTGTCGAAAATCACCTGAACTAAAAGCTCCGGCTTGCCTCGCAGTGAATGCATCAAGGCCCTGGAGTGTCCGAAATGGTGGAAGTCAGACTCGACCCAACGATGAGCATCAATGTCCCACCCTACATTGAGGCGGAACCATCGTGCGGTCACGTCCAGGTATAGGCATCTCAACGACGGGCACGCAGAAATCGCTTCAACGGGGTCCGCGGAGGACGGCCGATCCAGCTTCAAGCAGACTTTGGTGATGAAGATCGAGCAGACCACCGCCAACGCGAATAGCCTTAATCTCGAAGCGTCGTTGAATGTGAAGAGGGCACGGCTGTAGTATACGCGCGAATATGTCTGATACCATTCCATACAGACAGCGAGAGGGCAAAGCCGCATAGCCACAACGTTGCTGCGCTTCGTAGCCTCCCAATGACACTCGGATGTATCCTCGTCTGTGTCGTTCAGGACGAAGACCATCTCAAATACGGCGTCCTTGATTTCAGTCGACAACTTGTCCCAGAAACAGGTGCCCACTTCGTGTGGGAACGAGGGATCGGTGGCGAAGTCTTGAAGTAATTGCCGTTCATCGTGGTTGGAATGCGTCGGAGATGACATGCTCAGGTAATAGAGCTCATGATCCTCGGGAGTCATATCGTCCAAAGAAGCGAAGACGAAAGGCTCGACATCCGGCGTGCGGGGAGATGTAACAGCAGGCGATGACATCTCGAGGTAGTAGCGCTCATGTTGCTCTGCGGCCATGCCGGCCAAGATATCGATTCCTGGCTGCCGAGAAGACACTGCGCTGTGAACAGGCTGTGTCCGTACTGTCGGCTGATCATGCAATGCTGGGGAATCTGTGTGAGCGTTGTGGGCTCTCTGAGGGCCAAGGTCGAGCTGTGTTGATGCGTCTTCAAGTCGTTCGGCCTGTCTTGAAGACTGATAGCGGCCAGTCCTGGCAGAACGCTTTCGCCTCTTGGGCGATGGAAGCAACATGTCGAGCACCTCTGGATTTGTGACGTGTTTAGATTTGCTTGGGTCCGCGGATACTAGTCTGGCGAGGAGACCCGTTGGCTTTAGTGCACTGTCGGAGGTGCCAGGTAGCTCGACGCCCAGCGGAGAGAAGTGAAGCAGATCGCTTGGACGCGGGCGAATCTTCAATGGCAAGTACACGGGGATGTCGCGAGCTGACGGTCGTGAGTCGGAGGAGTATGGCCTGCGTTCGCTTGCGAAGTTGAAGTGAGGAAGTGAAGTGAAGTGTTGCGGAGGGAGTCGTGATCCAGAAAGCAGTGCTGCTGTAGCCGGAATTGGTGATGGCTGCCCTTCACCACGATGATGAAAGGCTCTTCCGATGCGGAGCTCACGGCGGTGAGGTGAGGTGCGAGCGAAGTGGTGAAATGACGAGGGTGGGAGATGGAGAATGGGAAAGCCGTGAGAAGAGATGAAGTGTTGACGGGAATCGAGGCAACAGCCCGCCCGCGCTGGCAAGTGTGAAGGAAGCAGGAGCGCGTCTGAAGCTCGAATCATTTTTTGTCGGCGAGATTGAGAACGTCACCTCATCTTTATGTCCTTGTTCGTCGGAACTTCTATCGTTCGTAATCCTATATACATGTGCTTCATCAGCATATGCGAGTTCATGTCACTTCGTCTCTCACTGTACATGACTTTTAGTCACTTCTCACTCTCAATGCTTCTCCTCACCCTTGCCCAGTGCATGAAGAATGATCTTCTGGTAATCTTCCACAGCAGTAAACAAATCACTCTCCAAGACCTCCTCATTCGCACTGTGAGCCACCAGGATCGAACCAGGCCCGTACAGATACCGCTTCTGATCCTTGACTGTCTTCTTCAACCACGGGATGTCCGTCCCGTAATTCACCGTGAAGACATCAAAACCAGGCACATCCGCATCAATGGCGATGGGTCCGTATCCTTGCCCGCTGAAGTCAATGTCGATCACATCCTCCGCCTTGAGCTTGCCATCTTCGAGGAACTCTTGCACTGCATGGTAGATGGCCTTCGTGACGGCTGTCTCAACCTCCTCCGGTTTCCCAGCAGCAATACGCACTGCAACGCTGGCGTTCGCCATCTCGGCAATCACATTCCCAGCAACGCCACCTTCCATGCGACCAAGATTGAAAGTGGTGGTACCATACTTGTCGCTCTTGGGGAGCTTCTCGCCCAGATTGATCAAAGCTCCGAGGGCGCGAACGAGTACCTCGTTCGCACTCCGACCCAGCCACGGATATCCGCTGTGTCCGGACTTACCTTTGGCACTGAGCACCATCTGTAAGATGCCCTTGTGGCCAGACGCGAGCTTGCCCTCGGTCGGCTCGCCAAAGATGATCGCTTGCGGGTGGAGATATAGATCGTTGGCGGCACGCATACCTGTTCCTCCAACTTCTTCGCCTACGACAAAGAGGACCGCTACATCGTCCGGATTGATAGATCCGGCAGAGAGCAGCTCGTTCACGGCGATGATCTGAGTGGCCACGCTTCCTTTGGCATCCACGGAGCCGCGGCCGAAGATAGTCGAGTGTGAACCATTGGTAGTGTACTTGTACGGAAGGAAAGGCGGGACCTTCGCATCGATATCTCAGCCTCATATTCGGATCATATGACCGTTTCTCTACTCACAGTATCGATGTGCGAACTCAGCACCACTTTGGCATCCCTCTTCCCGCCTGGCCAAGCCAAGACGTTGAATCTTTCCGGAGATTTTTGCACTTCTTGCTTCTCCACGTGGTAGCCCTGCGACTTCAGACTGGCGAGCAACCACTCGCCGACTGCCTTCTCGTTGCCAGAGATGGACTCGATTTGAGTGAGATTCTTGTGGAAAGCAATAAGGTCATCCGTCAAGGCCAGCTTCTTTCCTGCGGTAGATAATAGAGGTTCCTGTGCGCCTGATGCGAGACATGTCGACACGCCTAGCGCCAACAACCTTCCAAGCAGTAGCCTCATGATGTTTGTGTGCAATGGTATCGAACAGAAGATGAACAGAAGAGGTAAAGATTGGTTGGATAGAAGCCAGGGTCATGCAGGAACTTGTCGCTAGCGTGGCCGATTGACTCTCGGAGTTCATTGGCGGAGAGACGCACGATGTTGACGCGCCGACGCCACGCAAACACAACATTGAAGCAACCGACCAGATCCCTGTCCAATTGTTTATGAACATTCTATCCGGAGCACCGCTTTGCGATACAGTTCAAACGACTATACATTCAAGTCGTCCTTTCAGTCTCCGCGAACAAGCGCCCTCGCCTCCAACCGCAGGGAGCAACCACGTGCGATTCCAGACAAGGCGCTGTTAAGATCAGCAAGCCGACCAGCAAGCACCGCATATGGACCTCTGCGAGATTGAGATTACGCCGCTGTCCATGCTTTGATCATTTGATGCCATTACCTCGCTAGAAGGAGCGACGGCCGCCCACATCTCCGTGCAGCTTTACCTCTTGCTCTGTCACTCACCGCATAATATCACGACCACTTCTTCATCGACATCGTCGAGTCCACCTCCGCCGCCGACCACTCTTCCCGACCCGCAAACATGGCCACCGCACAGCACGCCGATCCGGAGGCTCTCTACACGAAGCAAGCATGTATAGGAGGCGGAAGCTTCGGCAAGGTCTACAAAGGCGTGGACAAGCGGACAGGGCAATCAGTGGCCATAAAGATTATCGACGTGGAGAACGCAGACGATGAAGTCGACGACATCATTCAGGAAATCTCAATCTTGTCGGGCCTCAATTCGCCATACGTCACGAAATACCATGGCTCATATCTCAAGGGTTCCGACTTGTGGATCATCATGGAATTCTGTTCAGGTGGCAGTTGTGGGGATATGCTCAAGCCGGGAGTGCTGCCGGAGGACTATATTTGCATCATCATTCGGGAACTGTTGATGGGATTGGAATATTTGCACAACGATGGGAAGCTACATCGAGATATCAAAGCAGCCAACATTCTGCTGGGAGCGAATGGGCAGGTCAAGTTGGCGGACTTTGGCGTGTCGGGACAATTGACAGCAACGATGACGAAGAAGAACACATTTGTTGGCACACCTTTTTGGATGGCTCCGGAGGTAATCAAGCAGTCTGGCTACGATCACAAAGCGGATATCTGGTCGTTGGGAATTACTGCGTTGGAATTGGCTCTGGGCGAGCCACCGTACAGCGACATTCATCCGATGAAGGTGTTGTTCTTGATCCCGAAGAACCCTGCGCCGTCATTGGAGGGCAACTTCAGTCGGGACTTTAAAGACTTTGTGGGCAAATGTCTACGGAAGGAGCCTAGAGAACGACCGAGCGCGAAAGATCTGCTCAAACATCCGTGGATCCGAAAAGCGAAGCGAACGGCATATCTGACAGAATTGATTGAGCGTCACGAGAGGTGGCAAGCGACGCACCGAGAGGATAAGGATTATGATGATGAAGACGATGTACGGGAATCCTCGCCCATGACAGAACGAGATCAGGAGGATCTGTGGGATTTCGGAACCGTCAGACCGGCTGGGCGACGGAATCACAACACGCCAGGACTACGAACGATGAACGAGGCTGGTATGAACGCTCGGAGCTCTCAGCAACCGCCTTCACCTACCAAGCGAGTCGTCTCGAACAAGGAGAATGATTGGATCGTGGCGGACGTGGAGAACATGGTGGAAGAAGATACTCTCCGTGGCGGCGCAATGCTGCCTCCACCTTTACCGAAAACTCCCTCGCCGTCGAAGAAGCCAGCGGCGTTCCCATCACCAGACCGCGCGGCCCAAGTCCCGCTTCCTGCTACTCCTTCTCGCAAGCCAGTCGCACTACCCTCGGTCGCCCAGACACCGCCTTCACAGCTCCGCAACGAGGAGCCTCACTCATCGCCACAACCTCCCGCAACTCCTGCTACGCCACGCCTGCTCAACGACGACTTTCTCCAACAGTCTATCGCCAGCGACATGTCTCAGTATATGAAGAACCTATCCATCCAAGATCCTCCACCTGCCGCACCAAGAACTCCCCAAGCCGCATCCATCCCGATCGCTCATGACGCAGCCAAACCCCCTCCCACAAATGGGCTCTACCAAAAGCCATTGCCAATGTTCGCACCTCCTACGTCAAGCTCTCGGGCAGAACCACAACCTTCACAACCTCAACCTCATCCTCCTCCGCTCAGTCGCGGATATAGTGATCCTCGCTCATCGATGGAGTCTTCGCGTAGCACGTCGAGCACACATTCACAGTTATCATCACAAGTCCACCGCCAGGACCAGAATGGAGCTTCACGTCAAGAACAAAGTCAAAGCCAACCACATCAGGAACAACCTGTCACGGCTCTAACCTCTGTTGTTCTACCCGCCCTCGAAGCCGCTCTCCACCGTCGAACATATCAACTCTCCCAACTTCAAAAGAAGCACCAGTCGTCCTCGAGCAACAGCCGCCCAGGCAGCTCTTCGACTTTCAATCCATCGACCAACGGCACAAGTTCGGCTCCACAAATGAGCGCAGATGCCTTGCTGGAGACCCGACAAGCACACGACCAGATACGGAAGTGCATGTCGAAGATATCGAGACTGTTTACGGAAGTTGAACACTGGGACTCGGTGGCGCCGGTGGGAATGGGCGATGGCGTGGAAGGATTGCTGGAAGGCTTCCTGGAGGAGGTCTTGTGTCGGGTTGAGGCGGAGGATGCCTGATCTCCCGGCGGAGGTGGAGAGTGTGATGAGTGAATGATTGCAATGACTAGGCTGGAATGTGGGGATTGGATCGAACGTTGATAAGATACCTTATGTCCGCATGAGGTGACGCGGGCGTAATGAATGAATGTTCAAGCATTAGCGGGCAGTCTCATCCATGCAATGAAGAACATAGCGCGATAGCATTGTTCAAGTCACGCTATTGAGCGAAGTCACTGGTCTGGACAGTCGTGAAGAAGAGATTTGACTGTTTTGCTCATTCACAAGCCTCTCGGTAAGATGCAACGTGCTTGCGCAGAGCGTCTCTGCCCCGTTTCGTCCACTCGTCTATGTCCAAGAATGTCCATCCACCCATCGTCATTATCGCGTTTTATCATTAACTCATCCATTCATGGTGTGTCCTCGCCTTGATGCAGATGTATATGGTAGTCTCAATGCCATTGTCGCCAACGCTCCAACTGTTGCCAGCTCCTTTCGTGCGAATGCCTGAAGGTATTCCATAACTCGCTCGATGCAAATGTTCCCTCCTTCTCCAGATCTTCCATGCAGATGTGCCACCTTATCTTGATGCTTTGTTGCAAAGATCACAATGCTCCTCAACGCCATTTTTGCAAATGCTCCGTCTCTTACTCAAACACCGCAATTCACCACCCCAACGCCCTTTCTCCTCAACAAACCCACCAGTCCCCAACCCTGCTCAGTGTGCTCATCCGCCCTCCAGTCTCCCATAGCGCTGACAACCCTCCTGACTCTACTCGCCCCAACTCCAATCTCGCCCCTTTCCAGCCTTTCCATGATCTCCACACACCTTCTCCTCGTCGACTCCTGTGCCGGCGGCGTAGCAAACGCCGCAACCAACAACGCAAAAACCTGCGGCCGCATCGAAAGTGGCGACGTCGCGGACCGCATTTGCGTCACCTGAGCCTGCGCGAGGTTCAAAATGGACGTCACATGTTGTGAGACGAGCACGGCGGGTAGTGCGGGTTGCGACGGATGTAGTGTGGTGAGCACGTACAGCGTGGTGCAGTGGTACAGCAGCGTGGCGTTCTCGAGCACAAACCGGAGTCGCTGCGGGAGGTCTCGGTCGTTCAGGAGCCCCTTGGGGTTGGCTCCTTCCCAGAAGGCTTGCATGTCGGTATTGAGAGCCTCGGCGGCGGCTCGCCAGCGGGCGTAAGTTTGAGGTGGTAATGGGAGGTTGTCAAATTCGGGGGCTTCGATGCGGATGATCTGGGCGGTTTGTGCGATTTTGGCGGTTCGAAGGACGATGCCTTCATTTAGGCGTAGGACCGCAGGGAAGAGGTGTTCTTCTGCTGGTAGGAAAGGTGTGGTATGTGTGTTTCCCGGTATTGACAGTGGTGGAATCTGCCGCTCGATTGGAGGCAGCATGCGGTTTGATAATACGGTCTGCACGAAGTCGCAGTTGCCGCAGCCTAGCAGACAAGCATACATGTCCAGTTCGCAGATCGTCCAGATGAGATGCGCGTGCGGCTCGGATCCGTGGTTGTGGTGAAACCGTTGGAGCGCAAGTAGACGGAGGTGAGAGAGGTGTTCGGCCCACATGTTGGCACCGTTGAGCTCGCCAGAAGACGATGATGTCTGCATGGGTATGCATATATCATAGATGAAGAGGAGGAAATGGCGGAAGAAAACCCCATCAGAGAGAAGATCTTGTGGCGTTCCGGTGGCAGTACTTTGAACTGCCAGAGCTTGGTGATAGTGTTGCATCGAGTCTTCCATTGCAGCGCGTCCATTGTAAGCAAGGTTGAGACCAGCGATGGCACAGATTGCATGGTATAGAGGTCGGAAGCGGACAGATTCTGCCTCGAAGATGTCGGTGGGCCGAGTCGGAAAAGGTGTACTGAGTTGCGGTTGGGTCAGCCGCGGTGCAATGTAGTTGCGGAAGTGCTTGAGGAGGTGATCCTCCGGACCGATCACTGGTGTCGGAGGCGCAGTCGTGATGGTGGAAATGTGTGGGGGTGGTGTCGTCAGCGAGAGATGTTGGAGGATGTCTGGAACACTGCCAGATCGACTTTCCTCGGCTGCGATCGATGGGCTGAATGAAGAAGGAGAGGTCTCTTCGAATCGATCGAGGAGGACGGTGTTCGGGTCTGGAAAAGTTTGAGCTCGTCCAAGACCAGGTCTTGAGCCAGCCAGAGCGCCGCGGGAGGAACCAGGAATGCCTCTCGGTCGATTTGAGGGAGACACGCAGGCGTATTCGGGTAGGTCGTAGAAGCTTTCAGGCGTGGCGACAACAGAAAATGTGCCCGGTCGTCTCGTCTCCGCCTTTCGTTCGCGATCCTCATCGGTCGTAAGAGAAGAAAACTCGGGTAGGTCATCTTGTCGTCGACTCGCCGGAGGATAGCTGCTCGCTTGAACGGACGGATCCCACACCACATTACCGGAAATCTTGATATTGGCGTATTTGCCCTGTGTCACAGGGGTGGCATCGTTGAACGCCCATCGATGGTCCCAGTCGCACTCCCGATTGAGCCGCGAACATGGACCGCAGCGAGGATGAGTCTCATCGCATTTGACCTGAGGGTTGGACACACGAAAGTCAGCACGCTCGTCACCCACGATCGAATGATCTGCAATTCTTATACCTTTCTTCCACGGCACGTCCAACACCCAGCCCTGGAGCGGTGCGAAAGCCTCGGAGGACGTCCCGATGACGGCTCAGAAGTCCTTCGCGAGGATGGCTCCGACGTCTTCCCCTCATTCCGTGGCGCCAGCGGAAGCAGCTGCTGTCGTCGTTGTCTCGACGAGGAAGACAACGACGACGACGTGGAGGAGAGCAGAGTCGAAGGTGGTGGTCTCGCTTGGCCGGCGCCAGGGCTACGTTGTGCTAGCGAGGTCGAAGATGCAGACTGGGGTTGTTGTTGACCTTGTTGGTGTTGCCGCATGGCAAAGGGAAGTCCGGATGTATGTCAAAGGGCAATGCGGGACGACCACTTGGTTGGTACGGCAGGAACCGTGCGTCGAGCAGCAGTCTGTTATGACCTTTTAGCCGCAGCTGGGCGGGATAGGAGAATGTCTCCGACAAAGCAGCGCCAATGATGTCGCACTTTCGCAAGGGCTTCTTTGCGGATCGTCCAAAACTTATGCGTCTTGACCTTGGCGTCCCACCGGTCGATGTCCGAGATGCCGGCCCACGGTTTTCGCTGATGGGTGAAACACTCGGTTTAATGGAGCGATCGAAGAGCTGAAGGTATGTCCACAGGCTTTCGGAGCGTGCTCCTGGTGTGGTAATAGCGTCGTTGTACTTGTACCGGTAGTCGACACGTTCTCGATCAGGTACATCGTCGACCAGTATGGTAGTCGAGCTATTTCCAGGCGAGACGGACAGCAGGTGGTCCCACCTATTGCAGTGGCACAACACCTCGGATGAGTTCCGATCGATGCAGCCACGCACAGAACAGGAACGAGAGGTAGGTGGAGCGAAAAGTAGCAGGTCGGTGGTCTGCGGTGCTAGCAGCTTGATGGACGCCAACGCACATGAAGAAGATCGCAAAAGAAGACCATGACAATCGATTTGGATGGCATGGAGGCGGATTGCAAACTGCCTGTAGCAAGAATAGAAGGTTCTGAGATCTGAACATGATTCTGGGCTCAATGGCGCACAATGCTAGTTCTGCATCTCTGGTGGCGTAACTCGGAGCACAGCTGTTGGCTGTGGTTGACGTTGTGAGAGCTGCACGCTTGCGGAGGTCAGAGGCAATTCTCCGGAGAATCGTCGTCACCGCGTTGGCGTGGCTGCCACGAGGTTGGTCCATGGAGACAGTATGGCATCCACGGTACGGTAGACTTGGCGCGGCATGTGCCTCATCTCCCGGCGACCCTTTGCGAAGACCCTCGGACCCAGAAGAAGAGGAAAAGTTCAGGACTGGTCCGGATCAAGTGGAGTGTATGTTTGGCTGTCCGTGTAGAAGGCGAATGGCTCATTTGAGTGAGCTGTCTGAACGTTCAATCACATGCAGGCATCATCATACGAGGTCGTCAGACTGCCCATCGCACCCACAGCACTGTAGGATGCAAAAGGTCAGCCTCGGTGCCATGAGGGCTGACGGTCCATACCAAGAATGAATGGAAGGGTACTTAGAACCCTACAGAATGGACGGGAGGCTACGCTCGGACAAAAGCGTTAGCATAGTTGCTGTCTTCGTTTCTTTGGCACCTCCGTAGTGGTGGATCTGCGACCAGTTTGTCGGCTCTGTTCTTCTTCTAGCATCATATACAGTGCTGTCGACTGCGGCTCACATACGCTATCCGCCTACTGACCTTCGAGGCGCTGTGCAGAAGAAACGCCTTGTGATAATGGGTTTTGAGGTGGTAAAATCGAAAATGCCACAGCGTGCGGATCGAGTTGCAATTTGGCGTGGACCTCGATCCAGACCTAGAAGCAGCCAGCGGAGATCGCCACGTGCACGGCCAGCTTGCAGCAGCAACGACAAATGTTGTATGAACGTCGCACGCCCGGGCGGTGGAGTGACAGTTTCGCCCTCGACATCTGGTCCTTGAACTGCCCGGTGTTGGTCATCAGTGTGAACGATAGGATGTCGTCAGGTCTTTGGGTCTCGCCGGGCTGTCGTCAGTAGCGCCTCATTGGGCCGAAGGCCCTAATATAGTCATTCGGCGGTCCGGCCGGAATTCAAGCAGCGCAGGAGCAAGATTTGCTGACCAATCCGGCATCCACGTGACTAAAACTTAATCTTGAACGTCACCTTCTTTAACATTCACTCTATAAGCGCTAAAGCGCTTAGCGCCGTCGCTCTACTACTCGTACGACCGCGCCCTTACGAAGACGACTATCTCGAACGGTTTAAAGAGCTTAGAGTTAGGAACTTAGTAGGGATTAAAACCCTAAAGGCGGCGCTAGTAGAGCTAGTAAAGCAAAAGGAAATAAACTTAGTAGTTTTACTAATTAATGTTTGCCGCCCGAAGGCACCCGTAACAACCGAAGCTATCTAGGGTCGTAAGGCGTAAAGGCTAGAGCGA
>AFIV01000587.1:0-19356 GCA_000223765.2 Zymoseptoria ardabiliae STIR04_1.1.2 | reverse complement strand
CCCCTCCGACCTCCATCGCATCGTCCGAGGAATTTTATATACATGGAAAAAAAAAAACCCCCCCCTCTTGTGTCGACGGATGAAATATGCGCCACATATCATATACATGGCGCGCAGTGGTGTCGGAACCGTGTCGAGAAGTCCTCCTCCTCCTCCCTCTTCCTCTGCGGTGCTTCTCTGGCTGGGTTGGTTGCTATTCGTACCATTCGGCGAGGGGTATGCGTCGAGGAGGAGGAGGAGGAGGAGGAGGAGGTGGTACACTGGTGGTGGTGGTACACTGGCAGTGGTGATTGCTCGCGACCGAAACCCCCCTAGGGATTAGAGGGGATTGAGCTGATGATCCTCTCAGCTGAGATCTTGCGATCGAGGGGGAGGAATACGAATCCGCAACAGGGGAAATATGGGATCACTGGACCAGGGGGTACGTGAGGCTTTGGTGAGGCTTATTCTGAATCTTCTTCTCTGCGAGGTTCGGGAAGGTTTGTAACTCTCGTGTGATGGGTGTGGGTGGGTGGTGAGATTGAGGGACTCGAGGGACTTTGGTGTGTGGGTGGATGGATGGATGGATGGATGGAAGGATCATGGACTGGATGGCCTATTATGGTCTGTTGGTGTGCGAGGCGAGGAACCCTATTTTCTCTTGTTTTGGAGGGTGGAGTGATCGTGACGTTGGTTTGGATGAGGTGATGGGTTGATCGGTGGATGGAAGGACGGAGGCCGGTGTTGGAGAGGAGATACTCGCTAGAAGAACCACCAAGAAGCGGAGGAACCTTGGAAACTAATCGAGGGAGAAGGCGAAGAGCAGCGACATTGGGAAAGATCGAGCGATGAACCGGCGAAGCACCAGCTGGCTGCTCAAAACAATCCGAGTCGGTCATATATCGTCGTGGTCGTGGTCGTGGTCGTGGTCGTTGTCTCTGTCAGTATCATTCTCTCGTTGTGTCTCTCTTCGCCCCGTTGGTCGGTCGTGGAAATGTCAATCGATGGGAGACAAGAGTAAAGGCTTCAGAGTGACATTATCTACCTTGAAACGGGAGGAAGGATCACGACAATGACATCGGGCGAACGGGTCCTATTCGTTCGAGCGAAAGTCGAGACGGCGCTTTTGAGAGTCGGCGTCGCGGATGGTAGAGAGAGGAAGTATCATTCGAGGTGGAGAAACAGCTCTATCGATCAAGGGCGAGAATGTCGTTTCCTTGCTTGTGATGCAAGGGAAACGCGCTCAGTGAAGGTGAGATAGTATTACAGTTAACATCTGTCCACGTCTTGTCTCTCACAACTTGGGTTACACTTGCTAAAAGTTGTTACACTAGTCACGCACACAACGCTATCTGTCTGTCCATGATCTGTCTGTCTGTCGATGCCTCGCGGCCCCTGATCAGAAGTCACAGCATGTCAAAGGAGTCGTCCGAGCATCGCATCATGCACAAGTCGCAGAAGTGGCCATCTGCGCTTCGCCGAGCAGTGCTCGTCGCAGATCGAACACATCTCCTCATTTCCGAAATACTTCACGCCGTCTGAGCCGCCGCAGCGACAGGCGCAGCGTGAGCATTCACATGGCCACCGCCACGGGCACCACCACGTCCACCGCGCGCGCCGGGCCACCCCGACTTGCGCCTCTCCGAACTCCCACCTTCGTTCTCAACTGCTGGCTTCCTCCATCCATCATTACCCTCTCCGCTTCCATCAACAAGCGAAGCAGCAACGTTCTCAGCACCATCCTTGCCCTTGCCATGCTTGTTGAACTTGCCACTCGGCTTCCTCTCCTGCTGAGGACCCAATGCACCACTAGCCTTGCGGTAGGAATGCTCGCCCTTGGGACGATACACCCTCTTATCCTTCAATGCCGTTCCCGGAATCGAGAGCCGCAATTCATTGGACTTTTCAAAGAACATCCCGAAAGCGGACGTCGATTGCACGGGTTTCATAAACTTCGCGTTCGAGCCCACCAGCTTGAGAATGTGCTTGTGTCCAGGCTGTGGCGAGAGATCGTAGGCGATGTTGTTGTGAGGAATCTTCACTTTTGGCATGGAGCCGAAGCTGAGCTCCTCACTGAACATGCGGTCAATGGTCGGCTTGGTCGCCATGTCTTGAATCACCGGGGCAGTGACACCGCCGCCATAGCTGGCCATGCGCTGTGCTTGTGGGAGTGAGACCGTGGCGCTGGCGGCTGCGTCGTCGTACGGAGCCCTACTAAGGGAGGCGGGCGCGAGAGCCATGCGCGGAGGTGTCTTTGGTGGCGAAGGCGGAGTCTCCGTCGAGATACCAGTACGGTTGAACAACCCGTTGAATCGCGCTTGCCAGGCCTTGTCCATGACAATCGGACGTGCGGCGCGTGGTGCTGGCACGGCGGGACCCCAGGCTGATCCGGGTTGCTGTGGCGTACCTGGGTAAAGCTGCGCGTTTTGCTGGCTGGAGGGTGACGGCGGTGGAAGGCGAACCTTGACTTGTGGACGTGGAAGCCTCACGTGTGGGTGGATCGTGTCGGTCCCATCGTTCACCGGGTGGTCTTCAGTCTCAGGAGGCGGTGGTGATTGCTCTTTCGACTCAATAGCAGGCGCTAGCGGCGCAGTCGGGAAACGTGCTTGATTATAGTAAGACGTGGGAGCCGAATACTGCTGAGGAGGACAGATTGGAGGCTGTCGAGCAGCGGTGCCGCCGTGCGCGGGATTCTGCGAAAAGTCTGGAATCTTCACGGTGCTGCCAACGTTCTGCCCATTGCGAGCGTCCAGCGCAGGTGAAGCGCCGGAGAATGCTGCAGGCGGTTGGGTCTGCGCCGATGGCGGCGCCGGCGAGGTCGTGGTGGTGCCGCCCGATCCACCAGCCCCGTGAATGATCATCTCAGCTGGCTCGTACTTCCTAGGCGCACCGAGCTTGCCTTGCTCTGTGGATGTCTTCTTGAACGTCTCCTGGAATTTGTTCTCTGATGGCGGTGCCACAGCAGTGAGGTCTCTCCTCCGCGCTTCAGCTGCAGCCGCCGCTTCGGCCGAGTAGGCGGATGGAAGCTGACGCGCGACATTGCCCCAACTAGCTGCCGCCTCGGATCGTGCAATGGGCTGCTGCTGTGTCCGAGAAGGTGGTCCGATTGGGCCAGGAGGATGACTCTGGCGACCAAGACCGGATGGTGGTGCGACTCCAGCGTGGCGTGCTTGATTGAAGGGGTCGGTACGCTGATCCATTCCAGGGGGTGCGAAACCACGTTGCTGCTCCACCATCTGCTGCTGATGCATGTTGGGCGACCGGGTGTCCTGTCCATATCCCTGGGGTGAGATTCTGGACGCGGTCGGTGGGCGACCCATACCAGGGGGCGGCGGAAGCGATGAGCTTTGCTGATTCATCGGTAGAGGCGCGAACACGCCTGAGCTCTCGAATGTGCCGTTTCCAATGCCTGCAGTACCCCACACGTTGCTGTTCGGCGCCGTGGTCGGCCAAGGGGTGAACTCGCCGGTGTTGAGATTGTTCGGGGAGCGGCCGAATGGCTGTGGTTTGCGGTCGCCAGGTGAAGAGTATGACGAGGTGGGTGCTTTGAAATGCGCTCCCGACTGTTGATAGGGCGCTCGATTGCCGGCTGCCGGCGACAAATGCGCGCGGGCCGGGTGCCTCGAGGAGTCCGTGTCTTGTTGTCCGACGGAAGATTGTTTCGGCGGGAATGGACTTTGTGATCTGTCCTCAGCTGGCATGACCTTTTCAGCTGTCGGCATGCGTGATTGGTCTGCCTGCGGTGCGCTTGGTGTTGACGCTGGCAGTGACTGAGCTGGGCCAGGTTGTGATTGAGCTTGAGGCGCAGCTTTGTCACCGGAAGGCGCTGCTGCAACAGCCTGCTCGCTGGCAGGTGTAGTCTTTGATGCTGCAGTGGCATCAGCGGCAGCGGCAGCGGCAGCTTCAGCATCACGCTCCTTCTTCGATTTGCCGGCGCCCTCCAAAGACGCCAGCTTAGCTCGGAGGCGTTCCTGCTTGGCGGCCTGTTCGGCTTGCTCCTCTTCTTGCCGACGCTTCTTTGCAAGCTCTCGTTTCTCCTTCATGACGCGCTCTTGTGCCTTGTACTTCTCTTCAGCCGAGAGAGCCGGTTCGCCCATCGGCACGGCTTCAGCCGCCACGTCACCGGCTGGGCGTGCAGGCATTTGCTGATCCCATGCAGACTGCTGCGGAAATTGAGGCTTCACGGGTCCACTGTTGGCACTCGCTTGCGAGCCTGCATCAAATGGAACCTCGGGGGTCTGGCTGAGCTCTTGGCCTCTGACAAACGACATTCTCCTCGCAGCCGGGTTGCTACCCTGACTCACGCTGGAACCTCGTCTTCTGCCCCAGCTACTACCATCCATCTGTGAGCTCGTTCGTGACTGGAAAGCGGCCGAGGGCTCGGCAGGTGTGAGTGCGCTATGAGATGGCCTCTGAAGTACTGCCGGCTTTCTGAAAGCAGAGTCCTGCTTGACAGAGCTTCGACGACCTTCAGGAGCCGGCTCATACCGCCCATTGGTGGAGTTGAACAGCTCTCGTGCACCTCCTTCGCCCTCCTTCCAGGATCGATCAAAAGTGTCCGCTGCGATTTCACGTGCGGCGACAGGTGGAGGTGGATCGTAGACTCGCCCGTCTTGAGGTGCAAGTCGTCCGTCTTGAGGCGCGAGACGTCCATCTTGGGATGCGAACTGCATGGGAGCATGTGGCATTTGTGTTGGGGGGATGATTGGTGACACCGCATCAGGCTTTGGTACTGGCGCCCAAGGTGACTTCTGCGGCGGAGCAGGACTCTTAGCTTTCAGCAAAGGCTTGTCCGTCCCTGGTCCAGCGGGCCCATTCTGCTTGGCCTGAATCGCCGCAGCGCCTGGTTTAAGAATCTTCATCGTCTGGCTGTCGTTGCGCTTCATCGTGAGGACCGGCTTGACCGCGTCCATAGACTTCGCAAGCCCAGAGCCTAGAGCAGGCGTGTTGGCAGTTTCGACTTGATTCGTGGATGCTGGAAGAGGTGCGGCAGATGGAGCAGCAGCTTGCGCCGGTGGCTGTGGTTGAGGTGCCTGCTGCTGTTGCTCCGGAGTGGGAGCCTCCAGAGGAGCAACGGTAGATTTTGTTCCATCCATCCAAACCACAGCTTCCGGGGCCCAGTCATCTTCATCATCGTCAATGTCCGCCCACTTGTTGTCGTTACCACCTTCGTCGGCTTGCAGACGTGTTGCAAGATGAATGCCGTATTGTTGTTTGAGTTCTTCGTCCGTAAACTGTTTTGGAGGTGGCTGTTGCACCGCTGGGATGATGTTAGAATTGGCCTTGCAGGATCTCAACGCCTCGCTACTCACGTCTGTTCTTATTCCACACCTTGCTTGCATCAGGGCCAGCTGCACTTTGCGGACCCGCACGGGGCTTCTGGAGGTTCTGCAGAGATGAGCCAGCTTTGGCCACGAGTCTGGGCCCGACCTTGGCTGTCAGAGCTGCTGCAGCGGAAGGGCTTGCTGTAACGTTGTCAGTATTTATGCCAACGAACGGGATGCCACAGTACAACTCACGCTTGTCCCCAATCTTGCCGGAAGCAACAGTCGTTGTGGGCGCAGCTTTGTTCAGGAACGTCTTCGTGACATTGACCCTGCTAAAGGTCGTGGGCTTCTTCACTGAATTTGCTCGGATTTGTCCTTCGTCCTTCTTCTCCATGTCCGCTCTGCTCATGTCTGTGTCCGAGTTCACGCTCGCATCCACTGACACATCCGCTGTGCTTCTGTTGTCGTCTGCATGGCCCTCATCTTCATGCACCCCATTCACCTGATCGCCCTGTGTAGTGTTGCTGCCTTTTCCTTCTGCGCTCGAGATCGCAACATCGCCTTGCGTTGACGCGGCTTTGGGTGCAGCTTCACCAGCACTTGGCTCTGCCGCATCCTTGGCCGCGCCAGATCCTAATGCTGCCTCTATCTTGGTCGCATTCGTAAGGGTCGCGTGCTCGGTCGAGGGGTTTGAAACAACACTCGGGTCGCTCGCAGTGTCTTTGGAGGTGGCTTCGGTTGTGGTGGTTTGTGCGGTGCCTGAAACGGCTGATTCGGTGGTGCTTTGGTTCGCAGCAGCGTCAACAAGCGGCGAGCCGCTCGTCGACTCCGGTTCGTTTACCACATTGTGGCTAATCTGCTCTGCCATAACAGGGCCTGGGTCTATGCGCGCGAGAAGTGTTGTGTCAGCAAATGCGGATGTCGCGCGATAGGCCGCGGCTGGGAGTGGGATGGGTGGAAAGGCTGAAATCATGCTGCTGTGCTTCTGCGCGCGGTGATTGAAGTGAGGAAATGCCGCGGACTTCCAGCGCAATTCCACTCAAGGAAAGCGCAGCGTGCATGCAGCCGCGAGACTCGATAGGGTGTAAGTACCTCAGTTGCGCTTTCCTGATCTCGCCACGGTGTTGGTTGGCTAGCTTCGGAGGTGGAAGTTCAGTATCGCAGTCTTCACGAATCGAATATCGACGCGGGTGTTTTTGCGCTTCGAAGCGTCGAGGGATCGGTTGTCCGGCTTCGGCGAGCACGGAAGGATGAAGATCGGGGTGATGTGTGGTGAGTGAGGACGGGGAGAAGTGGTGGAGGTTGATGGACTTCGTCGGGCTTCAGGCCCAGCAAGCCCAGCTCCTTTGCGACTCACGGTGTCAAGTGACTCCGCTCGTTTAGCTTTTAGCTCAGCGCCACGATTAATGGCTGTGCAGAGCGAACGATCAGAAACACGATACTTAGTAAACATGGGATCTCTTCGGAACGACTCGGCGACTGATGTTCACATGTCTCATTGTCACTACCGATATGAAAAGTCATGTGGGAGACCAAGTTGTAATCTGACGCGACGACTATTCGTGTCACGTGACTTGCATAGAGGTCGAGATGAGATACCTTAGTAGACGGACGGCAACACACCAAGCTCGCGGCTCAGAAGCTGTTCGATGATCTCATGTACAGATCTTCATCCCCGTGATTCTCTCCTTCGCTCCTTCCCTCCCATCTATAACATTCCGGCTGCCCCGATCGTCTCCAGCATCTAGTGGGCGTTGTTCTTGTGGTGGCCTGTACATTGTCAGTCCTGTCCAATCCTGTGTATCTCCGTCCATGCACTCACGAAGATGGAAGTAGTAGTTCTGAGCGTAACCAATGAGCATCAGACCTCCGATGATGTGGACGAGCGCTGTCGCAGTATTAGCCTCCGTTCCACGCATTCCTTCCTCTCATATCCCCTCCTCCCTCGTGGAGTACACTCACGCATTGGCGACGGCTTCTTGCCAAAGTATCGGTTCCTGTACCACTGTGCCGGTCCACGAGCGGTGGGTTCTGGAGCTTGACCGCGTGGGAGCTTCTCGTAGAATCCGACAACGCTTTGCATGCGCGCGGCATCAGCTGCACCGCCGATGGCCTGTAGGTACCCATGTTAGCCCCAGAATCTCTTCGAGATATCCATCTCTTCTGCCGAAAGGTTTCCGAGGTTCAATGGATCGTGTCGAGGTGCTGGGTGAAGCCGGAAATGGAGTTGGCGAGTGCGAGTGATCGGAGGTGAACATACGTTGGGCGAGGCAATCTGTGCGCAGCACTGTCAGCTTTCATTCAATCACATATCACGTTTCCTCCATACCTTTGGTGGCACTATCGAGGAAACCATGGCTGCTGTGTGGTGGTCGTTCAAGGGCAGTGGTTGTCAACTGTAGCCGGTGAAGTTCGGAGAAGTCAAGTCGGAGAGTGAGGTGTCTTCCGCCAATCAGCGGCCGAAAAAGCCCGTGACCTCGCCAATCGCCCATTGCTCGCGAACACCACCTCCCAACTCCACGCATTCATTCGAGGTCGCCTGCGCCCAACACGACACAATCACCATGGCCTCCCTCCGATCAGCAGCGGCCTCTGCGCTGCGAACCTCCAGCGTTCGACCGACAATCTCTCTCCGCACACCGGTCCTCGCACGTTACCAATCCGATGGTTCCGCCAAACCGAGAGCCCAGTCAGCGAGCGGTGAATTGGCGCGGCCGCCTTCAGGTTCAATGGGTCATGCTGTTGTGAGACGGGAGAATCCTCCTCATGGACAAGGGAAGCATCAGCCGGACTACAACGTGGCGGTGGACTACAGGACATCGTGAGAAACAGTGGTCAACGGTATGAGAGCCATTCAGCTAAGCATGTGGTGCACAGGAACTTCTCTCCAGTACCAATGCGTGTGATGGATGGCAGCGAGCCCGGCGATGATACACCTGCGGCGGTGCTCTCCGGTGCGCCTGTCGAGCTTCAAGCCCGTACAGTTCGGTACATTCGCACACTCCGCACGCTCAAGAGGTCATGTACTGACCCTCGCTTGCTCTCAGCATTTACAAACCCTCCAAAACGGCTACTCAATCCGGCGACTGGCATGGACATCAATGGCGCATGGACTGGGACCCACTTTCAAAAGGCCACCGATGGGAGAACCCTCTGATGGGCTGGCAGAGTTCGGCGGATTTCATGCAGGGCACACATTTGAACTTTGACACGAAAGATGCGGCGGTTGCGTTTGCAAAGAAGCAGGGATACGAGTTCTTTGTGCAGGAGCCGAACGAGAGGAGGATCATTCCGAAGGCGTACGCGGATCAATTTGTGCACAGCCCGAAGAAGTTGAAGCAGGTCAGGACGAAGTAGAGCGGTCTGGACGGGGCGATATTGGGCCATAGCGGCTCCATGTACATGATGGCGTGAAGCAAAACATACTTGACTTGCTCCAGTTTGCTTATGGCCTTCAGACAGCATTCCGACCATCGTGAGACCACTGACAGCTTCGACCACGTCTCAAACCACCTCAAAGCTGCAGCTGCAGCTGCAGCTTGACCATCGGAACCCTCGGTATGGTGTACAAGGATCACGCGCTTGCTATGACAATATACATACTCAGCCCTGGCGATCATTGCTTCCTTGTCTTCTTGACGTAAGATCGACTCCGCCTCGCGATCACCGGAATTCTCTACCGGGATCATGCATACTCTTGCTGTATGCTTGCGGTCCTGAGATAAAGGAAGCTGGCATTCCGGATCGCAACTTGGATCTTTACACTTCAGTCTACCTCCATCGATCACGCCAGCGAGCAACTTCCTCGTTGCGTCCACCCAAAGCAAACAAACCCTACGATGCAGCTCATTGCCCATCTCTGGATCGCTGGAACTATCTTCGGAATAGCCATGGCTTACCTCGATCCGGGTGTTCCTGCTCTCCCCTGCGCCCGGTTGCAATGTTTGACTACTGACGACCTCGCGCCAGCGGTCTGTGGAGACGTCGGAGGTGTTCCGGTTGTGGTAAGACACAGAACGCGTTCGGCTCTACATTGATCATGGAAGGCTTGTTGCTAATTTTTCCTGTGTCGCAGGGTCATGACGACGAGTGCTGCCTCCCGGGAAACAGACAGACAGACTACGGGACCTATTGCTACAATCATGGCGGGAGAGACGGGGAGAAACGAAATGGCGTATTCACACCTAAGGATGGGCTTGTCGACTATTGTAAGACCAATGTTGACCAGTGCAAACCTCCTGGGCAAGGTAATCATGCCTGAAGCCCGTCCGTCGTTTCGGCCTACCACCTTCGCCTCTCTCTCCGTCGTCTTTATCAACTCTGGCTCGGCGCTCTTACCATAATCGACAACGCGACGTGGCGGTGGCAGTGAGGTCGACGGCGAAGAAGTCGAAGCTGGTCAGGACAAAGCAGAGCGGTACGGGAATATGAGATGCTGGTCTACTGTGGCTATGTGTATATGACGGCCGAGGACAAGATATTGCAAGCGAATACGAATCTGCGAATTCAATGAGTCAAGTTCGACCTGTTCAAGTCGTCTTCGGACAGCGTCTCTGTCCATCGTGAACTGCTGCCGCGTCGATCTCGTTTTCAAGCCGCGAGAAGGTTTATTTATAACGTGGAAGAACATGAATGTTCAGAACGCCTCCTGTACTGGGCTGGAAATCTCACGAAGAGGTGCGAGAAAGTTGTCAGGGCGCTCTCAGAACAAGGACAGGTAACGTAGCACGGCCGCTAAGAAGACGTACTGATAGGCTGACATGGCAGAATGGACGGCTGGATCAGCAGGACTTGGTCTGTACCCGACACTTCACTTGACAAGGCGACGTTCACAAGAGTATTCATAACATCGAATGGATTACGAAATCATCCACAAATTTGAAATGTATGCGGCTCTCCATGAAGATATCTTCACCGTGACAATACCTCGCGAAGTATAAGCCCTTTTCTACCGATCGGACCTCCACCAGATGCTCGGCTCTGGTGCGCGGAAGAGAGCTGTAGCCTACTCGCAAGGTCTGTCGAAATCTAGGAGAGTCATGAGGCGCGCAGGAGATGGCTCTCGGTCAATTTGAATTCGCTCCTCCAAACCGATCAGTACGTGTTGAGGATCGATATGCCTGTCTGTCTGTCGTTCGTCGGCGTCGTACGACACAGTAAACGGGATTTGCTCGCCTGTTAGACCACTCCTCGGTACCATCGAGCGTGACGTGGCTGCCAAATGATCTTGCGGCAGTGGTACTGACAATGCGACTGTTTACCGCGTGGCCGCTGTCAAAGTGCAACGACGCAGTACGCTTTGATCAGCATAGACGAAAGACCGTGGGGTCCATCGGTTCTTGGTCTTTCCAGGAGATCGGACCGTAGCAGCCGTAGTGTTCTATATTCTCCTCGCACCGGGCTACACCCTCCGCGTCCTCGTCATTCTGCTTGAGATCGTTGGATTCTGCCGAAGAGACCCACGTGATCATCGTCTCGGACTCCAACGGCACCATCTTCGTTGGTACACACACAAGTAGGGGAAGCCGCACAGCATCTTGACGCAAAAGCCTGTTATGCTTATCGAAATCCTGCATGATCTTGAGAAGGCACTTTCTGGTCCAGTGCAGGCACCCTTGCATACCAAACTCTTCAAGGCGGACTTCGCGGACCATGCTCAGTCGCTTAGAGTCGAACTCGTGGGCGAAGTCGTAGAGGCGACTAAGTGCGCGAACTTCGAATACATTGCAGCCGTAGAACATCGGAGTCGCCGCGGTTCGAATGGAGGGGTGAGTCTGGAGGAGGGCTGGTTCGGAGACGTACGGTTGACTTCCGAGGATAGGGACAGCGGCTGAGGAGACCAAGGCCATCCTGTAGATCTTGTTCTGGAGTTCTGGTGGGAGATCCAAGAAGCTCTGCTTTGGCTGGCCTTGCCAGAGCCATCGTTTCGAATGCTTGTTCATGTACGTGACAGGCCTTGGTTTTGGTCTGCGATAGGGAAATGTTGTAACTCGGGTTATGCTTCTGTTGAAACTGAGCAACGAAACAGTATTGAAGAGATGCCTCTCTTCGTGGCTGTGTGTCTTGAATGAACGCTGGTCGTGTCTGCAACGAAGTTCATATCACAGAGAGGACTGATCATGACAGTCATTTTCAGTGATTGACACGAGACGTACCGCCTGTGTCTCTTGTGAAGACTGAAGTGGGACACATTTCACCTCGGCACTCATTCACACGCCAGCACGAGCATATGCGCTCACATGAAGGCGAGATTTGCAGGCCCGACATTCATATGAATCATGGTGCATCGTATCGATGCCTCCTTGATCTCACTCCCACCTACCGCGTATGTCGAACTCCGGTGGCTTGGAGTCTGCGCAAGAGAACGGGCACATGATTTGGGAGGTTGATGTCGATGGCTGAGGTTGCACAAGAAAGGAAGTGCCCCCAATCTGGGAAACGCCAAGCCGTCGATCAAGCTCTTCAGGCAGCCCCGCGTCGTCATGATCTCGGTACGGCGCTGTAAGACAAGATCACTGTGCATGACAGCTTCTTCTCTTCCACTCCTCCCCTCGAACGACACCCATCACAACACTCAACATCCATCATGGCCGACCGAATACCACCCGAGAACGTACTCTCCGGCGCTTACCTCAGTCGAATTATGGTAGCCTCACTGCCCACCGATGTCTCGCCCCACCTCAAAACACCGGCCGATGCCATCGCACTCGGAACACATGCTTCCATGCTCGCCGTTGGCTTCCGGTTAGTTGGACTAGGTGAAGACCACCGCATCGAAGCGCAGTCCGACTCGAAAGAAACTCAGCCACTGCCTTTAGAATGGAACGCGCAGAATGGAAGCTATGCATTCAGATACAAGCATCAGCAAAGCAGCATGGAGTTTCTGGTCAAGATCAGCCGGATGGGAAGCAAAGTCGTCGTGAATGCGATGGGCCTGGGAGATGACAGAACATGCACTTTTGACCTCAAAGCGACGGACTTTGTGTCAGAAGGCAACCTGCCACTCACAATCGAGGGCACAAACAAGGATGAGGCGGATAAGAAAGTGATTGATACCTTCATCTCTGTTGGCCGGCTCAGTGATTTGGGGAGCCTCATGCGTGTCAAGCTCATTCAGAAGCTCGTCCCGTCATTGAACAAGGAGGGCTACGAGGAAGAGCAAGAGGCATCATCCTCGAACACACGAGAACCTGCTCCGGGACGGGAAGACAACAGACCACGTCGAGACCCATTACGTGAGGATCGCGACCCGCTTGCACAACCATATCCACTACACGATCCTCTCGCTCAGCCTCGACGACCTCGGGGTCCTCTACCAGAGCCCATTCCTGGTTTTGAAGACGAGTTCGAGGTTCAACGCCCGCCCAGAGGCATCGGACAACCAGGAGGCTATCCGCGCATTGGCGAGAGAGATCTGTATCCACAAGGACTGGGTCCAAATGATCCGTTCCGAGGCGGCATGGGACCTGGACTCGGCGGTGGTATGGGAGGAGGCGGAATGCATCCTACGTTTGATGATCCGCTGTTTGCAGGACAGGGCGGAAGAGGCGGCGGCGGCTATGATCCGCAAGCGCCGCCAGGGAGTCGCTTCGATCCTCCGTTTGGACCTGGTGGGCCGGGAGGTGGGCATCCTCGCGGGGCGGGAATGGGAGGCCGACCGCCAAACCCGTTCGGGGGATTCGGTGATGGAGATTTCATCTGAATACCGAGGAGGCTGAAAAATTGTACGATTTGAGGTGGGTCGAGCTGATTACGACGAGAATGAGGTATGAAGAAATGAACATGGAGCATAGGACTGCCAACTATACCACAGATGCGAGGCAACAGTATCGCCGTTGGAGCTATACCGTAGGCTTGTGAACATTGTACATCATTGTCAACATTCAGAGACAGAGCTCTTAGCCGCCATGTTATCTTTCAAGCAGTGTTCGCGTCGAGAACGGGTGCGCAGCACACTAACCGTGCATAGCGTATCGTGTACTTTGGAAATAGGTAGCTTCATGAAGCACGTCAAAAGAAGCTTAAATAAGTCAAAATCTACCGCACTCCACCGACACAACCTAACCTGGTTCACACCATGACAACGAACGCCTATGACCGCCCACGTTTGTCCCATCCCGTCAACCCTTGCAACATCGAACGCGCTTGCGGCTAATTAGCCGCCGAAGCGCCAGAAAGCGCCACAAGCGCGCGTCTAGCGGCAGTTTGAGGCGGCTCCCAAACCTTTTTGTGAACGATCATGCCACGCCATCTCCTCCATCATCTTCGCCAAAAATGCGTTCCATCCCGATACCCCTACCGGCAATTCCGAGGATCAAGGGTGACGAGAACTTTGATGATCTAGTTCGGGCGTTATCTGTGTACGTCCTGTCACGCTCCTTGCGCATGAAGCGCTTCAGCTGAGCCGCCGGCTTTCCCTGGCGGTGCCATTTGGCTGATATTAGTGCGGCCCTAGATTCTTCGTTCAGGCGATTGACACGAGTCTCGAATGGGAGGAGTTACGAAAGGATGTGTATCCACAGCTGCTCAAGCCGCTGGTGAGGTATCTGGTGGGCGAAGTACAGCATGAAGAAATCGTTTGCGCGCTGCTGTAAGTGGTGTAGAGATGAGGTGGAGATGGTGCTCTAACACTGTGCAGCGCCCTGAAATGGCACTTCGGAGTTCTGGAAGATGGTGATGATAGAGGGGTCAATGAGACGCGCGGACTGGCCTGCGAGATGGTTGCTTGGAGATTTGTGACCCATCTCACCCGGAAGGAAACGATCGACTGCCTCTGCCATGAACTTCCAGCGGACGACAAGTCTGGATCACGACCCAACGGCGCCGACGATATCGAAGCCGCGAACGTGGATGGCACAATGGAGGACGCTGCCGTCGAGCAAGCGCCACTTCTGGGAGGCGGCATGCAGGAGCCGGACGACTCATTCTACGACGAATATCCGCGACAGAGCGACTACGCAAAGGAAGCCCACTTTTCGACGGTCTTTGCTACTCTCAACGCTCTGGAAATCGCTGCTGTAGCCGAGGCGAAGAGGTTCCTGAGTCAAAAGACCATTCAGCACATCATCAATGGGATTTGGAAGGGTGATGTCGTGTTCTGGACTTCCCTGCAGAAACACTCGACGAAGCGGGCCAAGGTATACAGGAAGAATCACTCGGATCCGTTCTGTCGACTGCGGGTTCCGTTGTATTCCAAACTCTTCGAGGTCCTCTTTTTCGCAGCATTCCTGGCATTTTACTATGCGGTGCTGGTGCAACGTCCTATTCAGCATATCAGCACACCAGAGATTATGCTGTATGTCTGGCTCGTTTCTTTCGCCTACAACGGTATGTTGACGACGATGACTCCTCGCCTACCTGTCACTGACTGCGTCATGTTCAGAGCTTGTTGAGTTTCTTGATGCTGGTTCAACCTTTTACGCAGCCGACTTCTGGTCTCTGTGGGATCTCGGAATCATCTTTGTAGGAGTGGCCTTCTTTATTTTGCGAATGATCGGTCTGGCAAAGAATGATCACTATGCTACCGATATAGCATTCGACATCCTGTCGATCGAGGCTCTCTTCCTTGTGCCGCGGTATGTGGTACTGATCGATCTCGCTGATCTACCGCTGACGAATTGAACAGTATCTGCTCATTGCTTAGTCTGCATCCATACTTCGGAATGTTGCTGCCTGTGTTGAAGGAAATGGTACGCCGGACACATCTCACTTGCAGTCCAGCTCTGACGACGATATGCAGACAAAAGACTTTGCGAAATTCGCCGTACTTGTTGTGATCGCCTACGCTGGCTTCAGTTCTGCCTTCAGTGTTCTGGGCAGAGATCACTACACCTTGGGAAGAATGAACTGGGTACGAGAAAACCAGTTGGCACGTCCAGGCACCCACGACTGACCTCCTCAGATCCTGATCAAAGTATTCTTTGGAAGCTCTTACCTGGGATTCGTAAGTTCACAATGCATCCAGCATCATAATTGAATTGCAACTGATAAATCATGGGCAGGACATCGCGGAAGAGGTATAATCACTCATATGAGCAACGCCACCAACGCGATCCATATCGACGAATACTGACGGCTCCCACTCGCAGATCAGCCCAATTCTAGGCCCACCCTTGATGTTCCTGTTCGTCGCGATGACGAACATCCTTTTGATCACATCCTTGACCTCATTGTTAAGCAACAAGCTCGATAAGGTAGGTGGAAATCGGGGTTCATGCATCTAAGCGCCCATCTCGAAATCACTGGCTGACAGCACTTTCCCGCACCACATTAGGTCATGGATCACGCCCGCGACGAGTACCTCTTTGTGTAAGTCCTCCGCCTCAATACAATAATAATATAGTGGCAGTACAGTGGAGTTGACGGCTGTGTACAGATACGCTGTCTACGTCCTGGAGGCATCAACCTCCAATCGATTGACATACTTTCTTCCCCCACTGGTATGTTACACTCTCCGTTGGCCTGCACTATCATCCCGGGAAAAGGAAATGAAGCTGTTGGTGTCGCGGACACCAACAACTCAACTCCACAGTCTGCATGCACTGTCGAACATGTGATGTCGTGGAGCTTCGGCCTAGCCTACAGTCGTGGCATTACTGCGGCATGCATGCGAACCTGCCCGGTCGATGTCTCCCGGGGTGGCAGCTCCTGGGCGATCATGACAGCATCATTCGAGTCTGGATGTTGGTTTCCGGATACCAACACAATCCGTTCATTTCATTTGTCAACGCAGCCTTGTCTCTCCGCTCGATGCCTGGCGTGGAGGGTCGTAGCGTTCGAACGGCTGCATGTTGGCTGCAACATGGGACCGAAGCTAACGGTCACTGTGTAGAACCTCATACCGCTGCTACTCCGTCCGTTGCGGCTGGTGCTGCCGAACCAACAGCTACGGACCTTGAGGATCTCTCTGCTCAAGGCGACGCACTTTCCTCTGGTTGGTCTGATTCTTGCTTACGAGAATGGGCGCTTATGGATCCATGATCGCCGGACTACGACTGCCGGAGACAAGATTGGCGTTTCGAAACGACTCAGTCGCCATCCGATCGGTCGAAAAGCGCTTTCATCCGCCCGCGTGCATCTATTGGACGAGCAAGCGCAGGCGCCAGACAGATCTGCTGAAGCGAATTCTCCGAAAGAGGATCTTTCTGCGGCAGCCAATGCATCTGACGAGACGATCGAGGCTTTGACGACCGCTGTTGCCGATTTAAAATCACAGATCGAGTCGCTCAGTGAGTTGTTGAAAAAGAAGTCGGCAATGGTGTCACAAACCTCGTGATGGTGCGACAAGCCTGGAAATCCCACGACGGGTCACTGACAGGCGGCCTGGCTCCACAAAAAGTGTGACGGAAGTCACTTGCAAGGAAAAGGCTGATGAGCACCCCTCCGCAAAATGTCCTAAGCGCGAGACGATGCACCGAGGGACGCTATGGTTAGTCCGTTACCACTGCGTCGGGACTCGCCAAGCCATCGCCCGTGCTCTGCCGGAAGTCTGATGCGCAATACTTCCAGACCACAGAGGCGATGCCAGTGGGGTCCGCGCCGACACTGCCCGCTCTTCGATTCGTCCCGGTCGTCATGCACGCTATCGCCGCATACAGCCCCGTCGACAGTCCCTCTCTTCGTGTCTTGCCTTGCTCTCATACCAGGGCATGCATAATCGAACCTTACTACTCCTGCTCCAACGCCTCTACCAGGGCCTTGCATCGCCCATCATGACATCCTGGCCATGTTGTCCGCGGCGAGAGCCGTTGGGCCTCTACTCGTCAGATCACTCTCCATTCTCGCTTGGTTCATATCCCTTCATTCCTTCCTTGACACTTCTGTGTAGCCGCTGGCGTCCATCGCATACTTGCAGACACTGCCTGCTCGCAAGCTTGATATCTGCCTAATGCGATCTATCACTTGGCCTCATGCTGCGCACTCTCATGTGACGAGATCCATCCATCCCTCCGCCTTCTTATATCTCCGGCTGGTGCAGCTGCCAGGAACGCTGCAGATTCACCAGATCCTCCCGTTCCATCGCCACCATGAGCTACTATCCAGATTCCCGAAATCGCAAGCCACAGACAATCGCATCAATGGGTTCCAACAACGCCATGGACTATTCTCAGACATCCAATCCATCCTCATCTTTCAGTCAGCAGTACGGACAGACCCAATACAACAGCAGTACCTCATGGGCGAGCGTCGGTGCATCCCTCGAAGATCAATACGCCATGGCACAGTCGATGGCTTGGTCTACCGATCCTTCGCGTCAGGTACTGCTTGACTCGATGCAGACACCCACACAGGCAATGTTCATGAACATGCCGTTGTCCCAAGGCAACAGCAATGTCACATCGTCGATGACTTGGCCGGCCACACTCGCCAACTCCCTTCAATCGGCTCAGTATCCCACAAGCCAGCAAGGCTATATCTTTGCGGCGACGCAAAACTGCTACGTGCAACCAAACTCCCTCCAAGGATTTTCCAGCGACCCTTCGTATGCGACTTGGCCGCTCCCGCAAAACAGTGCCGACTCCTACTTTGGCCGCAATAATTTATCGCCTGGTCCCTCTGACTACAGCGCATCGTCGCAAACGTCTGGCATTAGTTTGTCTCCCTATGCGAACTCGGAGCCTGGGCGCAACGACACAGCCCACGTGAAAGTTGAAGAGCTATGTGAGCCCGTTCGCTCTCGCCTCAACTCGGACGGCGTTACCGACATCGAACATCACCACGTCAATCTGAACGACGTACATCGTCCTCCTCGCGCAGTGACCGACAAGCAGCGAAGATCCTCCTCCCGCTCATCGATCCAGAGCGAGTATACGGACCAAAAGCCTTCCATGAGTACTTCCCGGATTTCGCCTACCCTCCGTCGTTCTACCTCGTCTAATAACGTACGCGACACCCGCGCCGACAAACGTGGCTTCACCACCAAAGCCAACTCGACTTGTGCATGCCAGCTTTGCGGGCGTTACTTCCAACGAACGTACAACTTGCGCGCACACATGGAGACGCACAATCCAGTTCGGGATCAGCCTTGGAAGTGTCAGCACGAGGGATGTGAGAGGCGCTTCGTGAGGAAGACGGACTTGGTGAGACATTGGGACAGCGTAAGTTTCCTGTGGCTTTTGCCCTCGTATCCCACAATCAACGTTGACGATGATCCAGGTTCATCTCAAGGCGCGACCACATCATTGCAAACTCTGCCTGAACTCATTTGCGCGGAAAGATACGTTGCGACGGTACATAACATCTGATCGGCTTCTTTGATTTGGGCTCGTGAGCTGACCCACATCGGCAGGCACATCGACGATGGTTGTCGTAGCCGTCCAGAAGGACAGCGACGAAGCTCTTCGAGGAGAGCGTCAAATTCGTCGGCGAACCACGCGCACCAACATCGGCAGCAGTACTCCGACACGGCGCCATTCCCGAAGGTTGAACCAGAGGACGAGTAGCTCTTCGCTCACCGCGAAAGTCGAGAGAAAAGGAGAATAGAAAGGAAAGATCAGTGCAAACTGCGAGATACCACTTGGATTGCGAACTTGGACATTGGGCAAGACGGGCAGCATCGTTACTACATATTGCATAGCATGGCATGACATCGCGTCGGTAAAGCGAGCGGAGGCTTTTTCAGGATTACGTGGACGAGGCCGAAACTCAGTAGACAGATTCAAATGACATAGCATATGAACCAACATATCTGGACGTCGTATCTACCCTCTCAGCCATCGAGTGTCAAGGTCGCGATTCACGCAGGTCAAGGTGGTTCGCTAGTCTGGCTTCGTGCCTTTCACTCTCCTCGTATCCGGAGTGATCAAGCACCCACGGAGATCGACCCAGCACGACGGCACCGCGTGATCTCATATCCAACAAAAAAACCAACACGACATGGCTGCTGGTCAACCCGCTTTCCAGCCGACCATCGTCCGCCACAGTGTAATCAATTCACATCCACCAACAACAAGTCCTTGGAAGCTATTAAACGTTCCACAGTGTCGGGTCGATGAACGCGGGATGGGTCAAATAATATACTCATATCACCTGACGTTGGCACACGCAGTGACACGCGAGTGCGTTCGCTCCAACTCGTGGCTTAGATCAGGGCCCTGCTGACCTTACAGCG
>AFIV01000591.1:0-36755 GCA_000223765.2 Zymoseptoria ardabiliae STIR04_1.1.2 | reverse complement strand
CCCCCCCCGGGGTGCCAGCGACTACAGATAGAGCGTATTTAACCACAAGAAGATCATGCCTGCGAATCGCTCTCCCCCGAGCATCACGGAGGCTCTGGAGAGAACCACGCCTTCGTCGGCATCTATCCGCAAGACCCCCAAGAATACACCCCCCCGAAAAACCCCTTCGCATGACTCTGGCTGGGAACATGCTACTAGACCGGCACCGACACCATGGCATGACCCGGATTCGACAGAAGGCGACCGGGACAAGGCCAAGATCTTCGATCTTACCGTAGAGATAGTCCGTCTAAGAAAGAAGGTCCTGGAATTGAAAGCTGCACAGAAAAATTCGGCCGGAAACGAACCAAGCTCGCTACCAGTACCTTCAGAAGGCGAAGGCGAAGACCCTAACCCCGACGCACGGTTCATCGGCGAGATCACTGCTGAAGAATTCAGCAGACTACAGCAAGAGAGGAAAGCTGCTGATGAATTGAAAAAGGCGTCTCTGCTTGCCGATCGTCAAGCTCGCGAGGCTTTGACATCGCACAAGAAACTTTCAAAACGCTCGCCCGAGGCTTCACGAGTGTATATTCCTACGACTGCAATGCGGTACCTTCTAGAAGAAGCATACTACTTGACGCAGCAATGCATATACCAATTCGGTCGAAGGATCGACCCCTCAAAGTATCTCATTGAGTGGAATTTCCGAGGCGATGTCAAGATCGAAAGAGATAATCTCAGACACTTGTTCGGTGAGAAGGGCCTGTACACCGAGAACTCGTCTCCGGCCGTGAAGAACCAGTGCCGCGACCTCATCGAATCTCTGGTTGACCTACGGAATGCTTGGGCGCATCCTGGAGAGTTGCACATGTTGCGAGGAATTGTTGGACTCGAGAACGATGCTTGCGAGCTTATGGGAATGTGAAGGAGTTGCGGGCAGTCGTGGCGAGAAGATGCAAGGACGGACATGAAACAGCAGGAATCGGGGAAATCTCATTGAGTAGCAGTATAGACCAAAGCGACAGAAACATTCTTTATTCTTCAGACTGTGTTGACCTTTTGTTACTGGTCCAGCAACAATGTTCTGGTGCAGAGCAGGATTATAATGTTCCAACTCGACACGGAAACCTCGTTGTCGTCCAACGGGAGACTTTTGACCAAAGAAAGCAGTTCCAGATAGCTCCACGCGCCAATGGAAACATGTCTTCCGCTAGACCAAGCCCAGCGCATCGTTCGCTTTATTTGACCTTAACTGCCCGACGGAACTGGTTGTCCACATTCGACAGGAGGCCTCATGCTCCGTACAAGAGTGATCCAATGTCTCCTGTGCTAATCTTTATCCTTCACCGTCGAGTCCTCGCGGGCCATGTAGATAGATGCCCCGATCTTCTTGTGCGCTTCGGGATAGTACGCCTCAGCTTACTCTGAGAGATTCTCGAACCTCCCTAGATTTAGTGACGCAGTCAGCGCTCATTTCCACATCCGTTGTTGTACGCCTTGCCCTTTGTGCGGCCCCTTGCTTGATCAGTCTGTCGATGAAGTGCTAGTCGGCTTTGCGCAGTCCTTCCATGTAGCGAGCTACAGCCATGTCATCGTCCATCGAGCTATCCAAATACTTTGAACCATTCTCCTTTGCTGCTTTGACAACCATTTATGCCATTTCCCTGTGGCCTGACGCAAGCCCCTGGAGCGTTTCCGGGATCGATAAGTAATCGCTCTTTGCTTCGGATGGGTTGCTTGAGGTGGTGTCCTCTATTGTGGGTGTAGGTCGGATACGCTACAAGATCAGATGCACAGATTGTCGAATTCTGCGAGTTCTGGCAGACAGAGGGCAGAGGTGATTCGTTGATGAACGACCTGGAAGTGAAGGATAGTCTTGCCAAGACTTTCACGTGCCAAACTTTCTTTGCATCCTCCACACGTTGCACGTGGAATTCTTAAGTCAAAGCGCAGTTCAAAAGAGCCCCACCAAAGCAGGCTTCCACCAACTCTTTCTCACAACAACATCGAACATTCGATCGTGCCGCGCGCGCAGAAAAGGCTCGGGTCGGCCTCAAACGATGGAGCACGCCGAGCACAGATTCGTGAGCGAAGCGCGCCGCAAGTGGACGAACATTCTCTTGTGTCAACCCACCTATCCAGGACTGCAGGACTGCCGCGAAGCGCTCGATCAGACATTCCCTTATTTGCCCTCAACTCCTCCGACTTCGGTTCCAGCCAAAGAGTGGGACGATGAAGTTGCCGGGCGTGTCGAAGGGATGGAGAGCCAAGCAAAGGGCAAGTCTAGTCCTTGAACTATCGAGGATGTCTGAGTCAAGTGGCTAATTCCATCACAGAGATCGTGGATATGTACCGGACTGTTTTTGGCGGCGGACCTCGAGCAATGCAGCAACCGGCATTCCCATCTGGTAGCGATGGCCAAACTAGGATCGATCTGGTTTCAGCGCACCTCCAGCGAAGTGACGAGAAGCGACCGGACTCTTCGACGACGAGCCAGGACAAAGCGCATCGCCACGGGCACGATATGCGCAAAGTTGCGAGCAATGCTCATCCTCCAGCGATGGCGCTCATGGGTCCACCTCCCCCACGACAAGCCGGGTCGGCAGTCTCTCCTGCTACGAGGGGTTACATCATTAAGGGCGCTGCTGAGGACCGTAAACGCCGTCGTTTTGATGCTGAATTGCCCCAGAACAAGCGCAGCTGCGATCCTCGCTTTCCTCAGGTTCCGCCCGAAGAATCTCAATCCGCACATCGTGCATCTGCTTCAGTCGATCAGCCTCCGCATATGCCAGCCACTGCTGCTTCAGCTCGGTCTTTAACAACAACACCATCCCATCCTATCTCGAACTTGACCGCTGATACAGTCGTCCCACTTCCAGCAGTACCGAAGGCTGCGGCCCAATACCGACCATTCCCAACGCCAGAGTACATCCTGGGACAGACATGCACATACCAAGTCAATGGCAAGAGGCTTGGCTTTTGTGATACTTTGAAGGATGGGCCGGAGAGTGTCAAGCAATACGCTTGTGGCAAGCAATACCACATTTGCCTTCCATGGTGGCACAACATCCTGAACGAGGATGACGAACATCCTCCTTGCTCTTTCGGAGGACAAGATGGCATTATCCACAAGGACAAAGATGGCAAAGACGTCGTCCACGAGCGGGTGTCCTGCCGTTACTGGCTGGATGGCAATTGTCAGTATCGCACCAATGGATGTCGCCATGGTCACAACTGTTTCGAGTTCCGCTATCGCATTAGGAAGTGGAGGGTGCCGCGAGAGGTATTGGATCTTGTGAAGAAGGAGTCCGCGAAGAACGAGTCTGCTTGAGCACTCAACGGGAGAATGGAGGAAGAACATGTCAAAGACACACTCAAAGGGTGCACAGTCACTTGTACCATCGCATCGTCAGCTTTCGGCAAAGCCAATGTTAAAGCTCAGCATGAAGGACAGACCTGACATCCCTCGTTTCACGCTCACTTCACCACACGCAGTAAGCTCAAGCTGCATCGTCCTCTGTCAAGTCCTTAACGTAAAGCAAGGTCTACTTACAATCTTGCATGATTCCCGGGCGATCTTGCAGCGAAAGTCGCTGGTCTTCGTAGCTCGCTGTATGCTTCCTGCGCATTGTCAGGTCTCGATGTATGGGACAAACGCTGCAGAAGGAGAGTCTTGGCCACGAATCGTAGGTCGAACTTCTGCCGCCTGCTTCAAGCACTGGAGCTCAAAGACACCAAAGCTTGACGCTTCATCACCCACAAACATACGTCTGCGCCGACATCATCTCGAGCCATGGAGCACCGCCTCCTGAGCGAAGCGCACATCGAATGGCTTAAGAAGCTGCTTCGTGCGCCGCTCCGATCGAAAGAGGAGCATGCACGCACGCAAGCTGCACTGGAAGGCACATTCTTCTTCCTCCTGGCGACTGGCGGACCCGACTGGCTGCAGCAGGAATGGGATAATCAGCACAAGTCTCTGAGAATCAGTCACTGACCATCGTAAAGGAATCATGGACACATACCTTGCCTTGGTGCCTCCCTAAGAGTCCGCATCGCCGACATCGGCACCTTATTCTGCTGCCGCAGACCATGCTTCCACAGTCGATGCACGCCCTTGGGGGATGGGCGACCGCGAGCAACATGACCGCGTGCGCACTATCATCAAGAGAAATCATATCGGTCCACAGCGCCTCTCGACTTCTCCTCAAGCCAACGGTACCGGCAGCCACCCAAGCGCATCCATCAGAGTCGAGATCTTGGAGAACAGGCAGAAGCGCCATCATCCTGATAACGATCTGCCACCAAGCAAGCGCATTTGCATTCCTCATGAAACGCGAATTTCACAACCTACAAATGTCGCGCCTGCATCAGTCACGTACCTGCCGCCATCAGGCAATTGCAACCGCATCCCGTCGGCCTCGACCTCTGGCTTTGCCAGCCACCGCCGGCTCTTTCTTTTCGAGCTCGACCGCTGCTCTGACAGGCCCGCCTTCATCGACGGCGCAGAATGCGGCCGCACAGTCATCCTCCTCAACGCCAATTCACATCTTGTATCAGATCTGCAAGTCCCAGATGAATGGTTACATCGATCATTGCGCAGACGCACCGGTCACGCATCGATGCGGCAAGCCGATTCACCTGTGCAAGGTCTGGTGGACACATGAGCGGGGCAATGGCCCAGCATGTCCGTCCGGACAAGACCGTGGTAGCACGCATCTAAACCATCACGGAGGACAGATCATCCACGAGCGAGTGACTTGCAAAAACGTCTTGAAGGGAAGCTCCTGTCCAAAGGTCCACGGTGGATGCGAATTTGCCCACGACCACGAGAGATATCGTCGCCAGATCAAGAACGAGAAGCCGTTGAAGTGATGCGATATCTGCATGAGATACCGCGGCGTGAGAGAAAGGACGAAGACATATGAAAGAGGCCAGATTTGGCGACGAAGATACTGAGGACCATCTTGATGGCCAAAATTGGCAAGAATTAAAGAGATACAAACATCCCATGCCCGTCCAGTGATATTGTCGACGCTCCGTCGACAGTGGTGCCATCCCCATCGTCCGCTCATGATGCTGATGGCGCGTGGACTGCCTTCACGAAGCTTAACGAAGCCCCGGCATATAGCGGCATGTGACGGCGACTGACCACTTCGTGTTGCTGCCATTGTCATGTTCCCTTCTATAGCGACTGAGTCTTCGTAGTGTGTAATGTGTTGTCAGTTTGGAGGCGATGCAGCATGCTGTCCCGTGTCGAGAGCGTCACAAACGGCATGCAATTGGTCGCGTGCGACTCCTTCGTGGCGGCTTCGGATTGCTTTCGGTAGCTTCGTCTAGCGCTCCTTCCAGCAAATTGCCAATGCGATGCTTCTTGCTCAACGACAAGCGTTCCTGAGCCGGCAATGAGGTCTCGGTGGCATTTGACCTGTGTCTATCATCCAGAGCCGTGCCAGACGATATCGATCCACGAGTAAGATGTTGGAACAAGTGTGAGAAGTGTCTCGGGAAAGGAGAAAGACGTTTCACAATGCCCCCGGAGTTATTCTAGTTTCGGCCCGTCGGCATGGCGCAGCTTTGAAGGATCCAAGCCTTGCCTGGCTCACGCGACTACCACCGACTTTGTCTTCTCCTACATCTGCGGCTGGCATTCTACGACCACCACCCTGGCCCACGACGACGTTGTGCATAAACGCGGACACCCTGGACCTGGACTCTCTAGAACTACTGGAGCATTTCGTTGCATGAAACTGTTCAAGGACCTCACGTTCTCCAAGGAGACACCGAGAAGGAAGCTGCGCGACGTCTGCCTGGACGTTCATGATTGAGGATTGAGACAGAACAAGAGATCACACAAACATGGCGCAACCGACCGGGGCAACGCCCGACTTGGGTCGACCGCAGTCGCAAGCTCGCGCATGGTTTGAGCCTCTGGTAAGGAGAATTCGAAGCCTGTCTGAAAAGCACACAGCAAGCTGACCCGCTGAACAGCTCGTCGTAACAATAATGGTCACCTCCCTGATCGTAAATCGAGATCGCAAGTTCAATCTGTTCTCCAGCCGAAACGAATCCGCCAACGAGGCACTCATGAAAAGCGAGGACATCGACGATAGCAGCAGGGGTTCTTCAAGATCAGCAAGTCCAAACGGACCAAAGAATAGCTTGGACCTACAGCGATCCATATCAGGAAGTGGGATTGAAGCCTCGCGGATGAACCTCCCCAGCCGGATATTGCAGAAGTTCCCCTTCCTGGTCGAAATGTTCTACTGGGCGCTCAACTTTATCGCATACTCCATGACAAAGAAGATCGGCGCGGCGTTATACTCAAGATACGGCGGAGACGCGGTCACACAGCTGGCTCAGGACCACGGCATTGCTATCCTCAACTTTGAGCACAACTCTCCAGCCAGCATATTCTTTCCAGTCAGCGAGGTCGAAGTCCAGCAATTCCTCCTGACGAAGCACTTGTCCATCATGACCATCTTCAACCAGATCTACTCCCTGGTTCACATTCCCGGAACCGTGGCCTATCTCTCCTGGTACTACTACAAAGCTCCCTCTTACGACGCCTTCGCCGTCGCCCGCCGAACCATGACTCTCGGCAACTTCTCCGCCTTCTTCATCTTCAGCTTCTACCCATGCATGCCGCCCCGTCTCCTTCCCGAGTCGTTCGGCTTTAAGGATACCGTCCGTCAGGAACACGCCGAAAGCGTCTGGGTCGGCGGCTCCAACGTCAACCAGTTGGCCGCAATGCCCAGCTTGCACTTCACCTACGCATTTGTCATCGGGTGCACGTTCCTGCACACATCTGGACTGCTGCAATCATGGCGCGGAAGGAGGTCTGGTCGCTCCCCGTTTTTCTCATTTGTGTACGTGGTCGCCGGGATCTTCTATCCGCTGCTTGTCTTGTCAGTCATCGTGGCGACGGCGAATCACTACTACCTCGATGCGGTGGTCGCGACGTTCAGCGTCGCGATGTCTTTCCTCTGCAATCGAATCTGGCTGTTCCTCTTACCTATCGAGGCGTTCTTGCTCCGCATGCTCCGACTGAGGAAGCCAAGACCGTCGACGAGGAGGATCAAGGCGGAGCGACCGATTGCGGCCACGAGCTCGAGCTTGGAGGTGGCATAGTCGTGGACTGGAGCCGTCAATTGCTTCTTATTTTGTCTTAACAACGCCAAAAGCGATGCATGCATGGATTTCGCGCCGCGAGAATGGCAAGGGCTGCCTTTAGCGCGTGCTTTGTTTTGTCGAGCCTGTCTCTCTGGCTGTGGGAGTTTTGGACATATGGTGTGTATAATGTGAACAGCGATCACGGAGACACGATGTTGTCAGATCAGAGAAGTCTACAGGACGAAAGCGCAGGAGGGAAGAGACAGGCCCGTGTTGTCAATGGGTGTGCATAGAGACGAGGACATACGCCAGAGAAATACATCGCATCAATTCAGATTCCATCCGATATGCCACTGTGTGATCTGAGCATTGAGATGTCGTGCTTCAAACTCGTGATGGCGCCATCATGAATTCTTTGAACATGTCATGACCTGCAAAACAGCTACCATCAATCCAGCTCGATCGTCTTGAACACAGAGTACCTTGACATCGGCGGAATTGACTTGCCCATTGGAATCGTCGACGATCTCGAACGAGCGACCCCTGCTGCCCTGCTCCTTCTCACGCCAAGCTTTTCTGTATAACGCCACCTCGACTTGTCGAGATTGTCCTTTTACAAAGAACATTTCGATAAAACACGACTCCGACAAGCCCAAAGGAGAACAGGAATCAACTCTCCGCAATCCTTCAGAGCGTCAAGGACATCCTTTCAAGCCGGAGCATTACTGGCGTGCTAGAAATTTTCTGAAGAGTCATCACAAACAAGCCAGGGCAAAAGGAATCGAACTTCACGTCGACGGATCACACTTCTTCGGCCGATCGCCCGGTGCAGACTGCCAGCGACGACGACTACAAGCGCATCTCATACTGAGAGTTTGACTGGCGTGTTGGAGAAGCGTATTTCAAAAGATTGAGCAGATTGGGACGAATTTCCAGGCTACGATCTGTTGCCACGAATCGCTGGATCTTGGTTGGCTATCTGGCACTGCAACGAGATTGTAGAGAGTGTGTTTGATTATCATATCGACACAAACATCTCCAGGGCAAATTGACATCCGCTCCGGTTCTCACCATGTCGTTCGCTCACGGACCTACCAGCCATGCCCTGCGTGCTGTCTCGCGCAGTCAGCTCGGCGGACCATCGCGATGGCTCAACGCACGGCGAAACGAGAGTATAAGAGGGACGAGAGTTCTATCGACAATCTCGTACCATTCTCTGCGGCCAGCTGGCACATCAAGCCCACCTCTGGTAATCTCCCATCGAAAAGCCATGCCGTCCGCAGTACGACCCTCTTCTCCAGTGCGGTATTACTCCGTCCAAACCAAACATTCAGACGCACATTCAACGCAAACCCGATTTGCATCGACGTCCAACCACCCACCCTCCTCTCACCCTTCCTACGAAGCTCTGGTCGTCGGCGCCGGCCCAGCAGGAATCACAGCGGTTGGAAACCTCCTCGAGCAAAACATCCAACCAATCCTCTGGGTCGACCGCGCTTTCAACGGAGGGCGTATCAATCGTGCTTACCGCGAAGTACCATCAAACACAAAGGTGAAGTTGTTCATCGACTTTGCGGAAGCGACGGCTCCGTTCCGGGATATTGTCGGTGGCAAGTCTCAACCGGAAGTGTTGAGGGCGATAAGGGAGCTGGATCAGGAGAAGGGGTGTGAGCTGGGGAGGGCGGGGGATATTTGTTCGGTGTTGACGGAGGGGTTGGTGAGGACTCCGGGCGTTGTGGCGGAGAAGGGGAAGGTGAGAGAGGCGGTTCTGAACAGCGGGGAGGGCGGATGGTCTGTGGCGATCGGAGCAGCGAAGAGTCAGCCCGCTACGACTGTACAGACAAAGCGAGTAATCCTTTGCACGGGTTCTCATCCTTCTGAGCCGACTCTGCCTGTCGATCTACCGGTCAAGCACATCGAACTAGACGACGCTCTCTCGCCGACAAAGCTATCCGCCCTCCTGGCGCCGCTTGGTCCGACAACGATTGGCATTGTAGGAGCAAGTCATTCCGCCGTCTTGGTGCTGATGAACCTCACCCGCCTCGCCCTCTCCAGCAAACCCGACCTCCACGTGAAATGGTTCACCCGCCACCCCCTCCGCTACGCGGAATACGAAGCCGACTTCATCGCGCGCGACAACACCGGTCTGAAAGGCGAAGCAGCCGTCTGGGCTAGGGAGAACCTCGAACCCGAAACCATGGCTTCCAGTCCCGTGCAAAAAGTCATCACGAAAGTCGCCTACGAAAAGGGTGCCGAGAAGGAGATCTACGCTGCAGAGATGAAGGACTGCAGCCACGTCGTGCAAGCGGTGGGATATACACGTAATCCATTGCCGACGTTGAAGGATGGGAAGACGGGGAGGGAGATTCAGGTGGTGTTTGATCATGATCGGGGGGTGTTTAAGCATGCTGGTGGGAGGGAGGTGGTGCCGGGTTTGGGGGGTGCGGGGATTGCGTTCCCGGAGAGGGTGGTTGATCGCAAGTATGGGCATGAGGAGTTTAATGTGGGGTTTTTCAAGTTTATGAAGGCGGTTAGGAGATGGGTTGTTGAGGAGTGGAAGTGAGGGTGGGGGGAGAGCATCGGAAGAGAGACTTACGTGTAGGGAGATGCGGCATATATGGAAGAGCAGGATGTGGTGCATATGGGACACATAGAGGCATGGCTTGGGATTCTTGTTGCGTTTTGAGCGAATAGACTACGTTGCGGTACCGGCTGTCTGGAGTGAGCGACATTTCATGGATCTTTACTGTCCATACCTTACATTGTTGTCCATGCCGTCGTACCGCTCTCTGTGCACAGTCGTACCGTGAGGGGTCATCTCTGCTATCTTTGCATGTGCCTGAGGCTTGACCCTTTGTGTGGAGTAGCGAATAGTCCATGTCGTAGTGAGAGTGGGCATCATCGCTGATTGGTCGAGATGCCTGGGGAAAGTGGGGAAGGTGCATGGAGCTCATCACGTTCGCAGAGCTGACCATTCTCGCTAACGACGTGCTGCTCACCAACCAAGACCGGTACAAAGCGACCATCGACCAGGGCATCTGAACGCAGCGGGACGCAGACATTGACTGAACCGAGAGGAGAAGGAGAGAGCTCCATTCACACCGACAACGGGCCGACGTGCACCCCGCGACTGGGACACCAACAAACAATAGCATCATCTCCCTTCATATCACCCTCATACCACACATCCACTCCTACACCTACACCTGCTCGCGACAGCAGCAACGACATCCTCCACCATGTACACCCGTCGCCTCGTAACCCGCCTCGCGGCATCCGTCCCCTCCTCCACTACCACCCCCTCCCTCCGCACCTTCACCACCACCTCCCCATGGCTCAAAGCCCCCGCCCTCTCCGACATCAAACCCGACGACGCCCCAACCTTCGCCGCCAAACAAAAAGCCTTCCGCGACAACCTCGCCGAGTACCACCGCGCCAAGAAAGAAAAAGAGAGTCAGTCTGCGTCCATTAATGCTGCATCAGAAGCCGCTAAGTCGTCATCTTCCTCCTCTTCCTCCTACATGTCCTCTGCTGCCTCCATCGTCGACAACACCACCCCCGTCGCTGCCAAAGATACCCCCGACGTCGTCACGCAGGGTCTCGGCTCACTAAATTCTTCCGCAGAAGCCGAAGCCGCGCGTGGACTGGAGTCCTCTGCTGATGGGAAGAAGAAGGGGACGGGGCTGTTCAGCAGTCTGATTCATGGGACTGAGGAGGGAAGGGAGATGGATCGTGAGATTGAGAGGAGCTTCTCCCAGGTTCTGGCGAGAGGCAAGTATGTGCATAGTATTGTGCTGCATGAGGTGAAGCCGGACAAGGTGGACGAGTATGTGGAGTTGGTGGGCGGATGGTATCCGAAGGTGGCCGATGCGGCGGAGAACAAGGTGCATCTGGTGGGCAGCTGGAGGACGGAGGTGGGAGATTGCGACACGTTTGGTGAGGATATCTTGAACGCTGTGGCTGGAGACTGGCTCTGCTGACACGGTATGCTACAACAGTCCACATCTGGGAATACCAGCGCTACGAAGGCTACCACGCCTCGCTCAACACGATCCAACATCACCCGGACTTCGCCGGCTTCGACAAGAAACTCAAGACGCTCATCACCAAGAAGGAAGTCTCTCTCATGCAAGAGTTCCGTTTCTGGCCGACATCTCCGCCGCGTCAGTTGGGCGGAGTCTTCGAGTTACGATCGTACACACTGCACCCGGGTAATCTGCTCGAGTGGGAGACTCATTGGCAGAAGGGTCTGGCGGCGAGGAGAGAGGTTATGGAGGGCGTTGGAGGTATGCTACCGATATCGCGGAACGGTGTGAGTTTTTTGAGTGCTGACTTCGACATAGCTTGGTTCGTCCAAATCGGCTCGCTCAACGAGGTCCACCATCTCTGGCAGTTTGCGGATCTGGAGCAGCGTCGTGCGAACAGAGAGCAGAGCTGGAGTGTGCCTGGATGGGGCGAGACGGTGAGTTCTGGCGTGTTGGAAGACTGGAGGAGCACATTGAGCTGACGAGACATGATCGCAGGTCCACAAGACGGTCCCACTCATTCAGTCCATGAAGAGTCGCATCATGATGCCTCTGCCGTGGAGCCCGATCGGTTGAGTAACGCATTCCCGCATTCAGCGGATGAAAGAGCAAGCATATCAGGAGGGTGGTAGTCACTGCGGTTGGCGAAAATGAGAGGACATTTCGGAGGACGGGGCAAGGGAAAGTGCGGAAACAAGGAATACGAAGGAGCAAAAGCACGCGGGAAGAGGTGCGGACCTCGCGAGCACTACGAGGCATATGATATGCCATGTGTATGCGGACGCTCTTGACAACGCCGAGCTGTGCACGAGGAGTAGTCGGACGACATGGCTGCTTGTCTCCGATCAAGATGAACCTCGTCAACAAGGTGCGACATGCTACGCTGGGACTCGAGGCGACCGGACAGTAGCGAGCCCGCTTCGACGCTGAATCAGGTCGTATAGCAGAATAGAGCATAGCATACCAGCGTTGTACCTTTCCTGCTTCCTCCATCTCCGTGGCGCCTTGCCTATTGCCATGCCCACCATTCATATTCGCATCTGGTTGTCTACTCTCCTCCAAAGTGAAACGCACGTGGTGAGGCTCGAGGAATTTAGATTCTTCCGACGTCATTTTTGGCAAGCGCGACAGGAAACTTGCGCCTGTCAAAACAGAAACTCGACCTCACTTCATCAGATTTGCACAATTGACTCTACCTTCAAGCAAGATACGCACCTCGATTCCTTCCTTCATCTTGTGAGACTTCGCTGCTGCTGCTGAGCGACACGTGCAATCGACATTCTCGACTACAGCCAAGAGTTCCGACCATCAAGACTACGCGTCGAGGATAGAACTAAGCCCAGCACCTCCAAAGGTGTCCTCAGCAAAATGGGCTACATCCGACAAGAACAGCTCCCCAAGCTGAAAGAGTACAAATACTCCGGTACGTCTCACTCCTTCTCCATGTCTCGGCACATAACACTCACACCCACACACAGGCGTCGACAAATCCCTCCTCTCCCAGTACATCCTCAAACCCTACTGGTGGTCGCAAGTCGTCAAACTCTTCCCCCTGACCGTCGCGCCCAACGCCATCACTCTTCTCGGCTTCTCATTCGTCATCATCAACATCCTCACTCTTCTCTACTACACTCCGACTCTCGACCAGGAATGTCCGAGTTGGGTGTATGCGTCGTGGTCGATTGGATTGTTTCTGTACCAGACGCTGGACGCGATTGATGGCACGCAGGCTCGCCGTACGGGACAGAGTGGACCGCTTGGAGAGTTGTTTGATCATGGTGTCGATGCGTTGAATACGGGGTTGGAAGTGCTGGTTTTCGCGGCGTGTATGAGGTTTGGGATGGGGTGGAGGACCGTCATGGTTATGTTTGGAGGTGAGTTCGCAGCTTCCCTCTTCCCCAAGCCTACCTGCAACATAATGCTGACCTCATCTTCCAGGCCTCCTCACCTTCTACGTCCAAACCTGGGACGAATACCACACCCACACCCTCACCCTCGGCCTCGTCTCCGGCCCGGTCGAAGGAATCCTCACCCTCTGCATCGTCTACGGCATCACAGCCTTCACCGGCGGCTCCTACTGGCTGCAACCCATGCTGCCCACCCTCGGCGTCCCCCACTTCTCCTTCGTGCCCTCCGTCTTCTACACCATGGACTTTGGCGACTTCTACATGTGGTACGGCAGCCTAATGCTCATCGGCAACGTGCTCGAGTCCTCCCGCAACGTCCTCAAAGCCCGTCGCGAGCGTGGTCAGCGCACTCGCGTCGCACTCCTCGGCCTCCTTCCTTTCGCCGCGTCCTGGTTCCTCATCATCTCCTACCTCTACCTCCAACCCATCATCCTGCACCACCACCTCGTACCCTTCATCCTCTACGTGGCGCTCATCAACGCCTACTCAGTCGGCCTGATGATCACCGCACACCTCACCAAGTCATCTTTCCCCTACCACAACGTCATCGTCCTGCCCTTGGTGTACGGCGTGCTGGACAGTCTGGGACCGGTGCTGCAAAGAAACGTCGGGCACTGGGCGGGATGGCCGAGTTCTCTGGGAGAAGGAACGTATCAAGTCGCCTTCATGTTTACGTGTTTGGGACTCGCGGTGGGCGTGCATGGGAGTTTTGTGCTGGATGTGATTGTGAGCATTTGTGATTATTTGGATATTTGGTGTTTGACGATTAAGCATGAGAATGTGCCGGCGGAGGAGAAGAAGAAGAAGTAGGCGGGAGGAGCACTGATTGACGAAGTGCAGGATTGCGGTTGGAAGGATGATGAGGGACGAAACGATCGAGATGGGATGAAGGAGGCATCGAAAGCGGGTGTCAAGGCCGAGCTGAGGGTACACTCAGCGTTATCGCAGAGGAACGTTCGCCAAGGCCTGCGGATAGTTTGGCTAGGACGAAGGCCAGAGAATAGCGAGCTGTATGCGATGTACGATATTGACGACGCAAGCAACAACGCCGCCCATGGTCCGTCGTGACGTCCGTTCCTCCATGCGCTCAGCCGCATATCGACTTTTGGACCATCATGCTCGAGGAAATCTCAACGCGGAAGTTGCCCACGTGCCCTCCTTCCTTGAGAGGTAAGTCTTTCCCTAGGTCTGCTCCCGTCTCCACAAATACCAGCTTTTAGACTTTCCGCTCCAGCTGTCGTGCATGTGCACCATGCGTCGAGCCGCATCATGGCTCGTGGTTGTCCACTTATCGCGTGATGCAGCGAGGGGGATGGCGGAGTAGTACAATTTCCCCATCATGGCCCTTAGTCGGTTTGTCTTCGAATACCGACCTCGACCTTGACCACTGAGGCGAAGTGTCGCTACTTCGAGACATCACTACGGAAGAAGGACATATATGCCGATTCGAATCACGATCAAGACTTACAGCCTATTGATTGAAAGTGAAGCTCGCATGACAAGACCTTTCAGCAACGAGAAATTGTACCTCCAAACGACGGTCTAAAGATGGTAGGTTTCATCCCTTTCGTCCGACACTGGGCTGTACGCTCGTTGCTCGGATCTCAAAGGTATCCAGGACTGACGACGCTGTTGGGAAGCAGGACACTCTCAGACTCGTCTTGGCTTCGATGCGAGATGTGGTGTTCTCGATGAGGGCGTCTGAGATGGGGTTGGAGGTTCGGCCGGGGGTTGTGGTGATGTCGTCTGATGGGGATGGCGAGGGCGATCGTGGGGATGGATATGGAGGGAGGGCGGACGGGACAGGGAGCGGAGAGAGGACGATGCTGGATGGGAAGGTGGGGGAGGTATGATGCAGGATGGAAATAGGAGACCGTCGAGGTCTAAGCTAGCGAGGAGGCGTAGCAAAAGCCACGAACGGTGCCACTAACGTGTGGAGAACGAGATGCTAGAGAGGGAGAAGATGCGGATAAGACAGGCAAGAACGGAGAAGATTAGAGAGTTGTGCAAGTCGTTTAATCTGCCTTGTATGCTTGGACCTCCTTTCGGTGCATCGATGCTCAGGGTTTCCAACCTCAAGCCTTGCGCATCAAGGATACGATCGACGCCGGCGACGATGTTGTCAAACATGGAATCGCATGACGATCTAGCCGTAGCAAGATGCGGAATTCCGCGTCACACAGCCTCGTGGGAAGATGTCGTCCTCGCAGCAGACCAAGGGAAACTTGCACCAGGTTCCTCCCGCCGCGCACGGCACTGATATCAGTGTCAGCTTCGCTCATGGCGAGTCGATGTTAGAAGGGCAACGTACGTTGGCACTTGTTGCTCAGACATTGATGTTTCGCAGCGCAGCAGACGGCACCGTCTTGGCAGTATGCTGGCAAAGGCGGTCAGTATTCGGTGTAGTGTTCGCGGGAATGAAGGGTGGTATGCGCACAGCCCTCTCCGGGAATGCAGCCGAGCGATTCGGGGCGGCGGCATGAACCCAGGGTAGCCGCGGCGGCGAGAGTGAGCAGAGTGTATGTGTGTAGCTTCATCTTTGGTCTGGGTCGTTGGAGTGTTTGGAGTGTTGAAATATTCGGAGTCTTCGTAGGAATCGGGGCGTTTAGTTGCCTTGGATTGTGTTCGAGAAGAAAGACAGTAACAGAACGAAGAGCAGGAAGGTAAGTTATACGAGGGCGCTGGAGCCCGTCGATGTAAGCACTGGCGTTGCGGCGTGGCGGAGTCTCGACAAGGGTAGAAACTGCAGTCGGAAGAGTCGGAACATGGGTTCCATGTGATGGTATTGTCAATGCGTATTTTTTATACGCAATAATCTACTCCCAGCAAGAATTCGATTCCGGTTTCACACATACTCGTCCGAGGTCCTCGTCATCGCAGCAGACCAAGCCCGGCGACGAGCACCAATTTCCTCCCTGAGCACAAGGCGCTGATGATATTGTCAGTTCGACGTATACCGAGACCGCACGGGAAAGCACGTACGTGTGCACTGGTTGGCAACGCAGTGATTTTCACCACAGCAGGTAGCGCCGGATTGGCAATATGCTTGTAAAGACGGTCAGTATTCGGTGGAGGAATTGATAGGAATGGAAGGAGAGTATGCGTACCGTTGTTTCCCTTGATGCAGGGAAACGACACCTGGCGGCGGCATGCACCGAAAGCGGCCGTAGCGATGATGAGCAGGGTGTACGTGTGGACCTTCATCTTTGATCTGGGTGTTCGTTTGGATGGTCCGCGGTGTTTGGCGTGTTCGAGATGTTTGCTGTATTTGGAGGCCTTTGGATGCGTTGGCGAAAACACAGGCAGAGGAGGCAGAGAAAGAAGAGTGGAAGAAGAGGAAGAGGGCGAGGATTCAAAGTGCAAGTAATACGAGGGCGCTCGAGGCCGTCGACGTAAGCACGGGACTTGTGAAGTGGCTGTGCCTGCTGTGACAGGGGCGGAAGTCGTACTGGGTCTCATGAGACTTGCAATTCTTCAAATGGACAGCCTCGTCTCCGGGTGCGTTATCGGGGAGCGCCCATGTGGTTGACATGGAGAAAGCAGACACTGTTCTTAACTTCTGTATCGATCGTTGGATCGTTCTTCTCCGGCCGCCATCCTTGGATCAGTGAAGGGGATTGCAGGTCCTAATTACCTTTGGGCATATCCCGAAAGGAAGACATCAGAATGAAGCCGAACAAACGCAATGGGAAGGTAGAGGAGAGGGAAGTAGAGGAGAGAGGAGCAGAGGGGGGCGGTCGCAGGGGCTGGTATTGCTGTTGCTGCCAACGTGACAGGTCCTACGCCCCTCCCTCTCTGGATATAAACCTATCCTTCGAGCTGCTCTCTTTCCCTTTCCACGCCTTTGCCTCCCGCTTTGTTCCGGCCAGACGATCCATCGCTACACCACAGTACAGACGTACTGTCCGTACAACGATGCACATATGCCATAGAAGAGTGGCTGATGGAGGGAGCCATGCCCTGCAGCGTTCTCGGTTCTTGGTCAAATTTCAATACGAGCTGCGAGACGTCTCTGGAAGAACGACATGCAGCCAAGATGGAAGATAAGACACATCGAGGGGCCATGATCGTCACGGTGCAGACGGATGGGACCAGAAATAGCCAGCGTTCCCATGCTGCCGGTCGAAATACGCCACATCCTGTCGAGTGAAATCAGGCTGAGGATGACTGCATCCACGCTGGCGTCGGCTCCATGGCTGCACGATTGGAAACTTGCAGGAAACACCCGACAGCCCCAGATCTTGCGTTTACTTGGAGTGCGAGAAGCAGCTCGACTTTACTCTCAGGAGGCTGAGTGACTAGCTGATATACGCTCCAGAAGGGCTGTTTGCCCTGTTTGCTGTTTCCTTTGAGGGAACATGGGAACGAATGACCACTCGCTCTCTCCATTGTTGAAACATACTATCCAGAGGAACATCGAACGTTGCGAAACTCCAGACGATGTCGACAATTCAAGCCCAAGTCTGGAAGCCATGGCTCAATCATTCGACGAACTGGGCCGCAGGGTGGACCCTCACAGTGCCTGCAGCACACGGCGCTCTCATCGCAACGGCTCTAGCTGTCGTCGTTGCCCTCGCCGGTGATGCTGCGTGGACCATCACAGCATTCGCTCTGCATCAGTACCGCGCCAGAGCTGGACCACAGACGGCTCTCTTTCGTATGCAGCAGGTCGCTCTTCGTAACGCTGGCGGGCCCATAGCTTCAGCGCTGGACCTCGCCCGTATCGGCTTCGCACGAAGGAGGTGGGCCATCTTCTGGACCTTTTTCGGAGAATGCAAAATTGCTATTGTGCCTCTGTTCATCAAGGTCGTCTTCGTCGTAGCGGCGGTTCTTGTCGGTCTGGTCGGTGTGGCCCCTTACAAAGTGAACACAGTACTGCTGGAGCCGACGGAATGTGGCATATTCTACGTGGACTCGCTATTCAATCTTAGTACCACGCAATCCGATTTCTCCACAAAGCAGCGCGCAGACCTACGCCGTGGTCGTGCGTACGCTTCGCAATGCTACCGTCGCCGGAACATTGCACTGGCTTGCACCGGATTCAAGGTTCAGGAGTTGCCATACCAGATACGGGGAAACGTGACTTGTCCATTCGGCGGAATGTGCCTCACTGGGCCGGCTGGCGCGTTTCAGGTCGGAACCGGACTGCTGAGCTCTCAGCATCACCTTGGAATCAATTCTCCGGAGCGAGACAGAGTCGACTTCGAGGTCGTCACATCTTGCAGTCCGATCCATACTGAGCCGTACACGACAATCGTTACAGTCCAGGATGGTATCGGAGATTCGAGCATATGGCAAGTCGGCTTTGGTCCCACTGGAGACCAGAACTACACATACACATTCGACGAACGACAACGGCTTGGTGAGAATGGTTACGTAACACGGTAGGTTGAAAGTTGCAACAGGTCTGCGGGCCAAGGCTGACATCTGTAGTGCAATAGGCACGAGTCCTAATGCCTCCACGGAGACTGGCTACTCAACTCTTTGGAAACCAATACCAGAGCTCGACCAAGCGGATGCAGATACGACAGTCATCTTCATGACAGCCAACCAGGTGTTTTACTCCGAAACGGTGCGTGATCCGTGGTTCTCTGCAAACGGCTCCAAGACGGTCAAGACCGACGACGGGAAACTCTGGTATGCGTCGGACAAGTACTTCACAGCGATGGCGTGTGCAGAACGAATCCGGTTCTGTTTCGCCAATCATCGATGCATGCCCTTAGCTGCAACGACCACGACCTGGGATACTTACCCATCGGATCTGAGCACAAATCAGGCGACGACGGTGGAAAGAATCCTCTCCGCGCGATGGAACTCTCAGGTAGTGGATGTCGTCTCGGCCTTTGGTAATCTTGCGGTTGCCGCCAGCGACCTCACGTCCATGGAGTTCAGCGTTGAACGGGCCGGCAACGTTCTCTCGTCAGGGCTACCTGAAGACCAATGGCAGATTGAAGTCTCCAAATGGTTCGAAACATCGCTCGCGACACTCCAGTACCAGATCGCAGACTACCCGACGAATGAGTGGTACAGCAACAACGGTGAAAAGTCCTCGAAACATCTCGAGCTCCGTCGCGAGCTTGACGCTGCTGGCCTCCCGACTCTCGCCGGATCATGCAGCCGCCAGCTCGCCAGAAGCACGGCCCAGTACCAGTCATTCTCGCTGAGCGGGCTAGTCATCGTCATCGTCATGTCCTTCAGCTTGCTGCTCGTATCCTGGACGATGGAGACCTGTGTCCTCAGGCGGAGGGACCGTAAAAGTCCGGATGCTCCGAAACACCACAAACTCGTCGCACATCTGGCCGATGGCAAGCCGCAGCTCTTGCGAATGGCGTTGAAGTCCGCCGGCTACCTGAACTGGCAGGATGAAGACAGCGAATACCCTCATCGGATTGGGGGACGAGCTGACGCTGGCAATGGCGACTTCGAAGCGGACATTATGCCTGCCATTATCGAGGATGGCGCCGTTCTTGTTTCCGGCTCGGTATTCGAGATGGACAACCTGGTGGCTCGAAGCGCAGCTAGACGCCGCAGCGATTCTCCTCACCTTAGGAATACCGCAAAGGAGGCCAGCGCTGACTCCGATGCAGCTTTACCTGTTCACGGTGCCGGGAATGAGAGTGCTCTCGATGCAAGCACCATTCTGGAGAGTACTCGCACGCAAAGTCACATTGAGCCGCAGATCAGCGCTGTACCATCCCTCCATGGGCCAGAGGACAGTGCGGCGGCGGCGTCGTCGTCGTCGTCGTCGTCGTTATCGCTGCTTGCCGGCGGTCATGACCTGAGCTCTGAGACATGAGAATTGCTTCGAAGAGCTGATAAGACCCTCCGCGGAGTGAATTCCTGCACCACATCTGGAACCGAGCCGTACATGATGCCATGGCGGAGCCTGATGTCTTGATCGCCGTGGATTGCTGGTCGCTCCTTCGGTATATCGGTGCTTAGGGTTGCCGACATCAACCCTCGCGCATCGGGGACGTTGGCGGTGTCGGTGACGGTTTGTCAGCACGAGGTCTGTTGACGAGTGCGTATCAGGCATGTCCCATGGTGTTGGCATGAAGAAAGTGGATCAGCGGATAATGTGCACCAGGACAGCCCGGGTTGATCGGGATCACTGTCTCTTTTCGGCCGGCAATCCTGGTCCAACGCTTGACCAACAGAGCAGATCGAACAGTACTTCCTGGGCCGGCAAAAATCTTCAAATACTCGGCAGCGAGGTTACTCGCCTGGTCAGTGGTGGCGCCGCGTTGTTCCGGTCGCTGGAACCAGCTTGTTCCTCTCCATGGCTGTTAGCGGTCGGCAGCAACGTCTTCCAGAACATTACCACGATCTTCCCACCTCGTTTCATGCCGTCCGTTCCGACGCAGTTTCCAGTCCGTGCCCATTCGTGATCTGGCCGTGCTATATAGTCCCGTCTCACCCTCCTTCTCGCCCTCGTCCAAAATCTCCACCCCCACACTCCAAGCACATCAACAATCCGGCCAAAAAAGTCACAAAACCAAGCCGAACACCACCAATCTCAACAGCAACCATGCAATTCATCGCAGCCACCGTTTTCCTCTCCCTTCTCTCCGGTGCCCTCGCCGTACGTCATGTCCGCCCACCTGCTCCTTTCCACCCTCTTTGCTAACCCATCCGTCCACAGAACTGCGCGAAACCCAACAAGAGCATGGGCGGATCCGTGTGGGCTCTCGGGGCATGCAACATCGACACCGAACATGGACGCCAGAGCTACCCTTGCGTAAGTCGAGTCAATCTGGGGTTTGGAGTGTTCATTTGAGCTGACGTTCTTTCAGATCACGGAGTGCAAGGATGAGACCGTGGCGTGCCAGGTCTTCAACGGGAAAGGGACGTGCCATTAGATGGGAGCTGGATGCAGGTTGGAGCGGATCTTGGATGGAGGTTGAAGTGGAGTGATGGGTCTCGCTGGCGAGTTGCTGATCAGGCTCGGGAGGCGTAGCAAGTGTACCTTTTCCACGCCTTAAGTGGTTCGTCAGATCGTTCGTGCCGCGCTGTTCCAGTGACCGGGGTTTCGGATACGAGCCTGGTCGTCTTGACACCGCCATGCATTTGCAAACGTGCCGCAATGCTGGCAGTCAACAAAAGCCAACCCCTTCCAGGTCTCGACTAGAGGGAATGCTCGTGTTCGCAAAGCATGTCATCCTGGCTCCATGGCGATGACACGGTGCATACATGACCGCCCTGCCATTTCGCCTCACTTTCTTGCTCTCCCTCCCACTCCAAACTGCCGCCGCCTTCGTGTCGACCATGTCTCCTGATCTCATGCACCAAACGGGTCCTCATACCGACAATGAAGCTCCTCAAAATCACCCTCCTGCTCGCGCTCCTGCCCATCACCCTCGCCATCGTAAGTCCTCCCTCCTCCCACCCTCGACGCACCATCCCTTTCGCCTCAACCTATCCGCAGGACCCACCCTACCCACCCGGAAACTGCAAAGAATCCGACGAACGTCTCGGCCTCAACTTGCCGTACGGCGTCTGCGACGTCTGGATTCCCGGCTCGCGCAAACAGGCTCCGGGACAAATCGAAGCGCCGTGCAAACAGGTACGGAACGCGAATCGATTCGCCACTGCTGCGATTCGCAGGTTTCGCATCTCGCTGATGTGATTGTTCGTGCTAGGACACACCGTGCAGGGACGTCACGAAGGACTGTAATATTGCGGATGATGGCATGTCGGCGACTTGTCCGTGAGGATTGGGAAGGGAGGGGCGGCTTTGACTTGGCAGAGTGAGCGGTTGACGGGTTGGTGTGGCTGGCGGGTTGGTGGACTTATATATATGTCCAGGTCACGTTGGACTCATATTGCGGCCAGGGTTGAGAGGATGACTATCTTGAGGCGCCGAAGACCGGTAACGCTTTGCGCGAGGTACTTTCTGGACTTCGGATGCTAGGCAAATATACTTTTCCATTGCAACAGCGTGTTCCTGATCTCCACAAAATGGGGTGATCCGTGGTGCTGTGGTTGCAAGGCTATGGCCTGTTCGTTGCGACATTTGTCGCGACTTTCTTGGCCGGGTTATAACCACGTTCCTGTCCGCCTTGCCTCGTTACTCTGCTTCTTTCTTGTCGACTCTCCGCTCCCACGCTTGCAGCAAAGACGACTACCCAGCTCCAGGCCTCGAAAAATGCACTCGTTCAAGTCCGCCATCTTCCTCGCTCTGGCATCGCTCTTGCCCGTCGCCCTCGCCATGCCATCCTCTCATCGGTCTCACCACCAACGCTTTCCCATCCTCCACCGCCTCACGCGCTGTAAAAAACCGGACACCCTCATCGACGAAGAACCATCCCACGCCTGGGGATCTTGCATCGATGTCGGGGCCACAGGAGAGATTCTCGGGTTCTGCAACGAGGTATGTTCTATCCAGACTTTCCGTCGCGAGGGGGGCACGAATTCCACGCTGACCGGTGCTGTTTTGTCTTCCCTTTGTAGCAAAACCCCTGTCAGGATACTTCGAAGCCGTGCGTGCGGAGTCAAGATGGCAAGACGTTTGACTGTCCGATGTATCCGCCGTAGATCATGGCGGTGAGATGGATTGGAGGATGGGCGTGGTGGCTTTGGATGGCTGCTGGAGGTATGGCTTGGTCGGTGTGACGGCGGCTTTTCGATACTGTCCATGTTGGTGCTGCGGATTTGGGAGTGGGATGTGCGTATGGTCCAATCGAAAAATGAGTTTTGCTCTGGTGGAAGGTCGCGCTTGGAGCACTTGAGCAGCAAAACCTCGGCCTTGAAGCCGGCGTCTTCCCATGTATATTCTCGCTGGTGTATCTGAGGAATCGCTAGTGAGAGGTCGGTCCAGTGCGGTCGAAATGTAGGTAGATTTGGTCTAGAGGAAGATGTTGTGGCGTTTCCTCAACTTTTGAAAGTTGATCTGATGGTACTTGGCCATGCAAGTGATGTCGTACAGAAATCATTGGCCGCAGAAGTAGTGTCGCTGTCGCTTCCTGGCTCCGGCTTATGGCGGCTTGATGTCATCGTCCGTGCGAAGTTGCCTCATGGTGGTGTTTCGGATTCCAGGACGGTGGTCTGTTCGCGATTGCGCGTACCGGTCTGTCTGGGCTGTACGGTGCTATATAGAGCCCTTTCCCATCCATCCTTCGATCCAGCTTTTCAATCCTACGACGCATTGCAGAATCGCAGACTCCACGACTCAAACCCTCCAAGACAACCACTCACATTTAAAACGTCAACAACAACAATGCAGCTCATCACCACCGCCGCCATCTTCCTCTCCCTACTGTCCGGCGTGCTCGCAGTAGGTCCCTGCCATCACGCCCACCTCTCCAGAATCCACGTCGTGTCCTGAACCAATACTCATCATCTCCACAGAACTGCCAAAAAGCGGACACCACCATCGACAAAGACCCAACTCATGCCTGGGGATCTTGCATCGAACCCTACCCCGGAGGAGAGACTTTCGGGTATTGCAATGAGGTACCTTCCCATGAACAATTCGCCGCCAAGAAAGCCTCTATTTTGACCGGCCGTGTTCGCAGCAAAATCCGTGCCAGGATACTTCGAAGCCTTGCAAGCTGAGTAAGGATGGCAAGACATTCGACTGCCCAATGTATCCGCCGTAGACCACCGCGGAGAAATGGGCACATGTCCGTTCGCGGGCTTTGGTAGCCTTGGAGCAATTGAGCGAGGAGGAGATTTCCAGCGGATGGTGGAGCTGTGTAATGTTATCGCCGGTCTTTCTGGTCTTCTCGCTGGAGTTATGATGGTACCTTGGCGTTTGCTCGGTTGGATGAGTTGGTTTTGGACGGCTTAATATTGGAGGCTTGAAGCCAAACGCCGGTAGCTTTGCAGTGGGATTTTTGCAGGTCATTCGTCTTGGTCGAATGTTGATTCCTTATCGTCCGTCGACTCCGTCCGATGGGATGTCGAAGCCTTGCCCGCGCGGATGGGCTTTTTGCAGTTGATTGATGTTCAACGGCCGAACACCTCATACCTATGCAAAGTACAGCGACGTGGGCAAGTCGTGATACATCTGATAATCGAACTCCTGGCTCCACTCCACGACGAATACCTTGGTAAGCGCGACAGCAGAAGCGACATCGAGCCGCTCCGACACACTCCGCCCAGCACCCTGCCGCCGCCAGAACTCCACGCAGTCAAGCTCCTCGACCCTCCACCCTTCCGCCATGACTCTCACAATCGCAGTGACAACCCGCACCAGATCGCCAGAGTCGCCTTGCCCAGCCATGATGGCCGAAGCAGCCATGTCGCCCATGCTGGAACGCACGAAGTGCGGATGCCAGCCATGAGCGATGAGAGCTTCTGGGTTGGTGGTTACCGTTTCGCGGCAGAGGGCTGCGAGGGTGGAGCGATGGGCGTCCATGATGGGTTTGGAGTAGGCGAGGAGGATGTCACGGAGGCCGCGATGCATGCTCCATGAGAGATGGTTCCAGGGAAGGCAGTCGAGGACGTGGGCGATTATGGCTTGCTCTTTGGAGGGCACAAGCATGGTCACGGTCTCGGAGGGGTTGTCGCGGCAGGGCAGGGTGAGAGTGATGGTGTCTGTGGCTAGTGGCTCTTCCTGGGAAAGCTGTTTCCGCGCTGTGATGAAGTCGATGTCGTATACTCGTCCACCGAGCATGTTGTAGAGATGGCGAGCGCCATGAGCGCCTGGGAATCCTTTCGCCGTATGCTCGAGTTTGTAGACGCCAGCTGTCTTGCGGCCACAAAAGGCGACCTGCAAGTTCTCGGATAGGGCATAGCCGATACCTACGAGCATGTGAATGCAGGCGTCGATCCGCTGTGGAAACGTCCGTGGGTAGACGTCCGTGGCGGCACTGTGAGAGTCGTGCGGCGCAAAGTGCACAACTGCATCCTGTCCGATGGACCAATTCAGGTACCACTGGCCATTATAGGATGCATACGCGGAGCGGTGACCCGAAGCATCGCTGTAGGAGAAAACTGGACGTGTGTTGGTTATGATCATGATGGTGATGAGAGATGCTCGCGATATCGGAACGCATGCGTGGCGCTGGTGGAGCACGAGTGGAATTTTGTCCAAGGATTTCCATTCGGTGTATTCGGACGGAATCGAGTCGGCGCTTCTGGAGCTCAATCCCGTGGCAATGTGAGAAAAGAGACCTTTCTCGACTTCATCTGACGAGGACGACGAAATTGGTCGCACAGGAGACAGATCCTCCGCGTGGAATATCGCCAAAATGACGGCCCAGCCGGCTTTTCCAGGCGGCTTGAATGCAGGCAGACGGGTAAGATGGAGAGATGTATGACCACAGAAACCTCGACCGAGCCCCGCCACCATTTGAGGTCCGTACAAGGGCGGTTTCACGAGGCTCTGCCACCAAGAGCGTCGGTCCTGACGGTCATACCAGAAGCCCAGGTAGTTTGGGGAGCGGTTGGCGTGAAATGGATCGAGTTTGTCGTTGATAATGCTGATCTGGCTAATAAGGCCGCCGAGTCCAATGGCGGTGGCCGCAAAAGAGAGCCATGAGGCAATCTCCGACGAGGTCTCCATACGCCACGGCGTTGAGAGGATGGCGCCCATTGCAAGTCAGTATTGGGTATTGCACGGAAATGTGAGTGTTGAATTGCACACCTTTTCGACAGAACACAGCTCCTGCAGCCGCGGGAGCTCCCTAGCTCGAGATGTTGCAAGGCAGTGCTGCTAGTTCGTTCCACAGTGCAAAGCCGACCTTGCAGAGACTACCGTAAGATCAATATGTAGCGGACAGCGTATCAATACCACAGCATCGAAGATGGAAGAAAGTTTAGGAAAAATAAATGCAGCAGCAAAGCAGATTGAGCGAAAGAAATCCAGGCAGTCCAAAGACTGCGTTACCTCTTGCCGCTCATCGTATCAGGCGCAGTGCAGGAGTCGACCCCGGCCAAGTCGTTATCGAAGCGCTCGCTTGTGCAGCGAGTTGTAGCTGACGCGGGGTTTAATATGGCTTCATGGAGTGATGAAGCAGCAGGCCCGATCATCGTCACCCAGAAACGAACATGGAGTCACACGGATTGCATGAAGTGATCCTCGGATGTCGAGCGACAGATGATGATGCGGATGCGACAAGAGCCTGTATAAAGCCGGAATGCGCACTCGAAGCGATTCGCAAGCCATAGACTGTTGGAGGCTCATGTTCGCAGGTCAGTCGTTCCTTGATCTTTATTATGCATGTCTGCGGAGAGGCTCTGTCGTCCCGACTGGTGTACCTCCATGTCCAGTGCCGTTCAGCGTCGTGGCGCGTACTGCTTACCTTGTAGGCGACTCCACCATAGCGAAGACGGCGCCGACGGGGGAGTTCCCGCTGCGAATATGTCGAGCATGATGGAGTCGCATATGTTGTTGATGAAAATGGATGGCAAGTTGATCAGGATTGAAGTATCAAGATTCAATGTCATCTTGTGGATCGCGCTAGAGAACGTGGACACGACCTGCCCGACCCGTGTTTCTGCCCTGAAAATAGTGACACGTATTGGTGGGAGAGCAGAGAGCGATCCGGAAGCTGAGAGCTGCATCCCCATCAACTGCCATCCTCCTGTCTTTGAACAACGGCCACCTTTTCTTCTTTCCTCCCCCTCCCTTCCACTCTTCTTCGCGTGCTCGATTGCTCGCCGTCGTTCATTCACTTCAACTCCCATCACACGCGTTCCCTGCAACGCCCTTTCACGTGCTGTCAAGGTTTCAGCGGCTGAAGATCATCCTTGCTCGCGCGTGAAGCTCCCCACGATATCTCAAACCCTCGAGAACGACCACCGACTCGACCGAACGAAACACCATCTCCCTCGCCATGGCTGCCTTTGACGGAAAGTCAGGCCCGCGAAGGCGCTCCGACCTGCCGCAGTCGAGAACCAGCGTCGCCGCGCCAGCACCCACCCTCGTCCAAACCAGCCCCGACAAGCCGCCCTATCCCAATGGCACCTACACATCCGTCGGCGTGCGCGACAACAACATCCTCCACCTCAAGAGCAGTGATTGGCAGCTATGCGGAGTCGTCACCCTGATCGCGCTGTTCGTGCGGCTCTTTCGCATCTACCAGCCGACCAGCGTTGTGTTCGATGAGGTACACTTTGGAGGATTCGCCAGCAAATACATTAAGGGCAAGTTCTTCATGGACGTCCACCCACCGCTCGCCAAGCTGTTGATCACGCTGGCGGGCTGGCTCGCTGGGTTCGATGGCAACTTTGACTTCAAGGATATTGGAAAGGACTACCTCGAGCCTCAGGTGCCATACGTGGCCATGCGACTGCTTCCTGCGCTGCTGGGAGTGCTCGCTGTGCCGACCATGTACCTCACGCTCAAGGCTGTGGGCTGCAGGAGTGTCACTGCTTTCCTCGCGGCGGGACTTCTCACTTTTGAGAACGGCTTCACCACTCAATCTCGATTGATCCTCCTCGACTCGCCATTGATCGGCTTTACAGCCCTCACTGCGTTGTCATGGTTCTCCTTCATCAACCAGCACGAGCTTGGACCGAGTTATGCCTTCACTCCCAGCTGGTGGTTCTGGTTGGCCGCGACTGGTCTCACACTGGGCGCAACCGCGAGCGTCAAATGGGTCGGTCTGTTCACAATCGCTTGGGTTGGCTCTTTGACCGCACTCCAACTTTGGGTTCTTCTCGGCGACACCAGGAATGTCACCACTCGCGTCTGGTTCAAGCACCTCTTTGCCCGCATTTTCTGCTTGATCATCATCCCGGTTGGCTTCTACATGGCCATGTTTGCCATTCACTTCATCTGCCTCGTCAACCCAGGTGACGGCGATGGATTCATGAGCAGCGAGTTCCAGTCTACGCTCAACTCTAAAGGAATGGCAGATGTTCCCGCCGACGTTGCATTCGGTTCGCGCATCAGTATTCGTCACCACAACACTCAGGGAGGATATCTGCACTCCCACTCTCACATGTACCCGACCGGCAGCAAGCAGCAGCAGATTACTCTCTACCCACACAAGGATGAGAACAATATCTTCCTGGTTGAGAACCAGACTCAACCTATTGACTGGGCGGCTGACCCGACTGGCAACACGTCTGTCGTTGGACCACTGGCGTGGGACACCCTCAAGCCAGAATGGATTGTCGATGGCAGCATCCTCAAGCTTTATCACCTTACCACCGATCGCCGCGTCCACTCTCACGACGTCCGCCCACCGGTCACTGAGGCGGAGTGGCAGAATGAGGTTTCCGCATACGGCTACAAGGGTTTCGCTGGAGACGCCAACGATCTTTTCCGAGTCGAGATTCAGAAGAAGATGTCTGATGGTGCTGTTGCCAAGGAGCGTCTGCGGACTATTGAGACCAAGTTCCGACTGATCCATATCATGTCTGGATGCGCTCTCTTCTCGCATAAAGTCAAGCTACCGAAGTGGGGATTTGAGCAGCAAGAAGTGACCTGCGCTAAGCAGGGTACTCTTCCTAACAGCATCTGGTATGTCGAAAGCAACGTCCACCCGAACATGGGTCAAGATGCCGAAAAGGTCAATTACCGCAATCCGGGCTTCTTTGGCAAATTCTGGGAGCTTCAACAAGTCATGTGGACCACCAACGCCGGGCTAGTCGACTCTCACGCTTGGGACTCGCGCCCTCCATCGTGGCCTCTTCTCTCTCGTGGCATCAACTTCTGGGGCAAAGACCATCGTCAAATCTACCTCATTGGCAACCCACTTATCTGGTGGGCCAGCACTGCCGCCATCGGACTTTACTTCGCCTTCAAGGGACTCGCTCTCCTCCGCTGGCAACGCGCCTGCGACGACTACCAAGACCTCACATTCCGCCGCTTCGACTACGAGGTCGGCATGACAGTCCTCGGATGGGGCTTCCACTACTTTCCATTCTTCCTCATGCAGCGTCAGCTCTTCTTGCACCACTACTTCCCGGCACTGTACTTTGCCATCATCGCTCTGTGCCAGATCTTCGACTTCAACTTCAACCGCATCAAGGTCGGCGCTTTCACCCTCCGTGACAAGCCTTTCGCAGGATGGGGCGTCGCCACGGTCTTCCTCGCGCTGTCCATCGTCGTCTTCTCCCTGTATGCTCCTCTCGGCTACGGCAACACCTGGACCAAGTCCGAGTGCAACCGCGTCAAGCTGTTCTCGACTTGGGACTGGGACTGCAACAACTTCTACGACTCTGTAAGCCCTCTTTCACCTGCAACTTCTCTTCACGGCTAACCCATTCCAGTACGCCGAATACTCCCTCGCCGTCCCCTCCGCAGCTGGCGCCGCCGTGCAAACCCCGCAAGCAGCCGTCGGTGGTCCCGCGCCTCCCGTCGCTGAAGACCCGGCCAAAGAAGTCGTCGTCACTCCCGGCGCGGACGTCAACGACGCCGGCGTCGAAGACTTCACGGAAGAACGCATCGAGTACCGCGACGAAGAAGGCAATCTCCTCGACCCGGAGGAAGTCGCTGCCATGGAGGGAGAAGTCAGCTTCTCCACGCGCTACGAGACGAAGACGAGGATGGTGGACCAGTATGGGAATGAAGTTGAGGGTGATGGAGATTACGTCGAGGAAGGGCAGGATGTTGAGGCGGGCACGAGGGCGGATGGAGTGGATCAGGAGACGAAGGGGGAGGTCGAGGCTGGTGAGGAGAAGACTGCGCCTGCGGAAAACGTGAGGGTCGCGGACGATTTGGCGAAGGAAAGGGTTGTTGCTGAGGAGGCGGAGACGACGGGAGAGGCAAAGGCGGAGCAGGGGAGGGATGAGTTGTGAGTGAAGAGGGGAGAGTGTATGATGAAGGGTGTGAGAGGCAGTGTCGAAAACATCTTAGATCGAGTATCAGAGTCTCTTTTTGTTCTATTGTGTGCTTGACATCTTCGTACTACTAGCTCGCTGTTGTGGGAGTACAGTTGAGCGGTCACGGGAGTGAGACGAACGAAGGCGTAGAGACAGGTTGAATCTGAGCTCGATAGCTGTATTCCATGCCAGTCTGCAGTTGGGAACCATGTGTGCAAAGGGATCGTGAGAAAGCCGAAGTTGACCTCATCTTGTCGCATTCTGCGCGGTTTCATTTTCGTGAGTTTCATACCATCTCCCATGCCGGCCGGTAAAGTATACGCAGCAGGGAGACGAATTTCTCATCCGTCTGAGCGTGATAACGCCGCGTTGCTACTTCCTCCCGATGTGTCTTTTTTACCACGGCGAAGACAGCCTCATTCGTGACCGACGGCCCATCTGCGTCTTGTGATTGTCTTTTTTGTTCCACTCGTCACGTTTCCGACTCTGCCTCCCCACCAGTACCCATAACGCCGCGTCTTGCCTTTTCTCTCGCCATGCGATCACCTCATTTTGATATCCGCGTTTGCTCATGCCGCAGTCCAGTCATCCGGCCTTTCACGCCACGCCATTCACCAGCGGTCTGCTATCCCCATTCCTCACCTCCTGCCCATCCCGCCCTCCACTCCCACCAACACTCCACTCCTTCACCCCACCCTTCCAATCACTAATCCTCCCCCCCTTGATCTCCACCACCACAACCCTCACATCCTGATCCGCGATATAACTCCCCCGCCCACTATCCCCCGTCCTCTCCTCCGGTGACGTGCCAAAACTCCCCAGTTCACTCCCATCCGAACTGAACGTGTTATTCGCCAAATGCTGCTCTTTGCACCACCTCTCCTCCTCCGTGCCTTGTTCCAGTACCCTCGCCGCGCCGTTGATGGTCGCGCTGATGGAGGATACCGCGGTGGAGTTCATCTGCATCAACATGGCCGCGAGACTACTCCGATGGCCGGAGGCGGGGGATCGTTCGCGGTCGGAGGCGTTGGCGGGGGTGGTGGTGGAGGGAGGGCGGGTGGAGACCCAGTCGTGGACGAGGAGGGAGACGGAGGGGTTGGCGAGGAGGTTGGTGGTTTTTTTGGAGTGCGGGTCCGTGGTCATGATGATGGTGGGGCCGGAGGGGAGGGCGGTGGTGCTGCTGGTGGAGGATGTGGTGGAGGGGAAGGAGTTGGAGGGGAGGAAGGTGTAGTGCATGAGGGAGACGTGGGGGGTGTTGTTTGTGCAGGTCGCGAGGTGGAGCTGTGTGGAGGAGGAGGATCATGGTCAGTTGGTGGGTGGGAGGGAGGGAGGGAGGGGGAGGATGGCACGTACGAAGCGGGCATTGCGGAGGCAGGTTACGACTTCGGTGGGGAGTTGGTCGGTGGTGGAGGAGGGCATCTTGGCGGCGGTGGTGGTGGTGTGTTGTTGATGTCGTTGCAGAGAAGAAGAAGAAGAAGTCGAGTAGCTCTGCTCTTCTCTTCTTCCTTCAACACGATCGTCATGCGTAATGTACAAGGTTATCGGATCGTCCAAGCTGCCTGCCCGGGGTGGGGGGAGATGGGAACGGCAGGCGCCGCTGTCCCGATCCGATGAAGCGTGTCAGCCTCACATTGCGTGTGGAGCGTGGCTGAAGCGCGACGTCGTTTGGGGGAAGAGGGAATCTTGAAGCGAGGCGACCGACCGGCTTTCTTGCTTTGCTTTCTTACTTCTTGTTCTCTATTGCTTCACACATCCCACCACCACCACCACCACCACCACCGATACCACAACGTCGGCCACTCGTTCGCCAGTGGATCGCCTCACTCCGCTCATCGGAACCGCCTCGCGAAACTGCATACAACAACATACAACAACACCGACATGGTCGAACTCACCGACGACATCAATGGAGCTGGCCCGACCAACAACGGGTCCGCCCCAGTGAGTCCGGAGATGAACGCACCAGCAGCATATAGCAATGGCGGCCCATCGAAACCGAATAGATCGTCTGCCTCGAACCCAAGGACAGACGAGGTTCTCTACTCCAACATCGGCAGTACGCACAGCTCACCCATGAAGACATTGTCCAACCACTAACACACCACTCCTCATAGTAACCACCCTCCTGGACCGCCTCAAGCAAAGCATCGCCTCCACCCGCGACTTTGCTCAATTCCTCAAAAAACGCTCCAACCTCGAAGAAGAGCAAGCCAAAGGCCTCAAACGCCTAACCCAAGCCCAGCTCGAAAATGTCAAACGCACCGAAATGCGCGGCGGCTCTTACGCCCACCAACTCGGCGAAGTTCTCCGCGTGCACGAACGCATGGCCGACAACGGAATGCAATTCGCCCTCTCCCTGCACCAAATGCACGAAGACCTCGACCTCCTCTCCGCCAACATGGAGCGCGGGCGCAAACAGTGGAAACACGAAGGTTTGGATGCCGAGAAGAGAGCTGCGGACGCGGAACAGGCGATGCAAAAGGCGAAAGCGAGGTATGACTCCCTGGCGGAGGATTATGATCGTGCGAGGACAGGGGATACGAAGGCGGGGAGGAGGTTGGGGTTGAAGGGTCCGAAGAGCGCGGAGCAGCATGAGCAGGATTTGTTGAAGAAGACGCAGGCGGCGGATGCGGATTATGAGGAGAAGGTGAGAGGGGCGAAGAGTCAGAGGGAGTGGTTGTTGAGCGATATGAGGCCCAAGGCCGTGAGGGCGTTGTTGGAATTGATCAGGGAGAGCGATAGTGCGTTGACGCTGCAGTTGCAGAAGTTTGGTGAGTGTGGATATCCTAAGATGTGTGGACAACATTTACTGACGATTACTAGCAACATTCAACGAGAAGCTCCTCTTGGGCAACGGACTCGCGGTCACACCATTGAGTGAAACGACAGGCCCGGCAGGACCCAAGAGCTTGCGAGACATGGTCAGCGAGATTGACAACGATGTTGATTTCCATCACTTCGTGGCTGGACACGCCAGCAAGGTATCTCGGCCCAGCGAGATCAAGTACGAGCAACACCCAACTCTGGCACCCAAGACGCAACAACCACGAGCAGCCCCTCCAGCAACAAGCCACTCACCTCTGGCGATGAACCCTACAAGTGGAGGAGGATCCAGCTTCACAGCACCGACATTGGGAGGATCCACCTTTGCAGCACCAACATCTGGCAACTCGCAACCCGGCTCGGCGAGCAGCAGATTTCCCCAATCAGGAGGACCTCCATCATCAGCAGCACCATACGCACCCTACTCACCAGCAGACCCCGCTTCTTCTTCCTCCTTCGCCGTCAAGCAATCCCACGATCCCATCTCGCCCGTGCAACGAGACTACAACTCTCCCGCCGCACCACCCTATGCACAACATCCCTCCGATCGCGGTCATCCTAACCACTCCACTCCCATCGGCGACCAATTCTCCTCCCCCTCTCCCCACCATCAAACCACTGGCTCCATCCCCGTCGCCCTCGCCCCCGGCCCTCGATCCCCCTCGCCCTCTCCCGCTCACCGCGTCTTCGCCACCTCTCTCGACGACCTCTTCGCCCGCGACGCCTCCGCAGTCCCCATGCTCGTCTTCCAATGCATCCAGGCCATCGACCTCTTCGGCCTGGGCACCGAAGGAATCTATCGCGCCCCAGGAACCGGCTCGCAAGTCACCCGTCTACGCAACGCCTTTGACACCCTGCCCCCCAACCACCCTTCTCTCGACTTTCGCAACCCCGCGAATTTCGGCCACGACGTCAACTCGGTGGCGAGTCTGTTGAAATCGTTCTTTCGAGAATTACCGGATCCGCTGTTTACGAGACATCAGTACAGCCAGTTCATCGATGCGGCGAGACATGAAGATCCCGGCGTGAGGAGGGACGCTCTGCATCAGGGAATCAACGACTTGCCGGATCCGAATTATGCGACGTTGAGGGCGTTGGTGTTGCATTTGCATCGGGTGATGGGGAATGAGGAGAGGACGAGGATGGGGAGTGGGAATCTGGCGGTTTGCTTTGCGTGAGTTTTCCTGATATTCATACATTGGCAGATTTTGAGGAGCGTTGCTGACTTGGAGACACAGACCTACACTCATGGGCAACCACACCGGTCCACATATCAGCGACGGCGCATTGCAGCAGAGAGTGGTGGAAACAATTTTGGCGAATGCGACGGCGATTTTCGATGAGGATTGATCGATTGATTTGAGGATGGAGTTATTTATGAGGTTTGGGAGGATCGCATTGCAGTGTACTAGTACCGATTGCGCTTGAGAGCATGTTGATGACCTGAGATGAATGAGGATGATTTCCTTCGTTGTTGTCCGCGCTTCCTACGGACATAGCCATACCGTGCCGCTACGTCGTTTGGGTGGGGTGTACGCTATGCCGAGTGAAGCAAATACAGGACCATAAGCTCCTGTTGTACCACTTGCTTTGCATCTGTTCAATGGGTCCTTTTTGATCGTAGGAGCTCATACGAAGGAAGTGTATAAACCAGCATTGATGAGATGGTTTGTTTCATAGCATCCCACCCATCGCCCCCATCGTCGTCGTCCTCGGTCTTGGCAGTGCCCATACAACTCCTGCCGACAGCCGAAGTGAGACAGTAATCAATGTGGCTTGCCTTGCCACGCCACGCCTTCAGTTGCCACTAGACTTCAATACCAAGACCGCTGACCTCACTTCCTCCCTTCATCCCTTCCCTTCCCGACCTTGCTGCAATCGCGTGGATTTTTCTTTGCATCTCTCTTTCCTCGTCGGGCGGGCTCCATCTGTCATTCACTGGACGGACTGCATTGAAGCATTCACTAATACAGTACACAACCCTCCCGGTCTATTCTTGGCAATCGTTCCAAAGTCGAAACCCGGCTACAGCTACGGCCAGCCTACCCCGGATCCGCTCGTTACAGCTAGAAACGGAAACCTGGCAACAACATAATCACTGTAATATCACTGTAATATCCCATATCCGGAAACGCCAGTCGGAGGGTGGGCGAGATACCTTAGGAGCACCTCCAGCCGGGACGACGAACAACCACCACTTCGATTGAAGAACAAACGGAACCGAAACCAGCCTGTCCACAAACACCACCCACCACCACCGCGGAGGTGACCTCCTCACCCTGGAGGCACCCCCTTCGTTCTCTCCCTCCACACACCCACGGAAAAAAAAAAAAAAATGGTGGTCCTCGTCCCCGGCCTCCGCAACCTCACCCTCGCCATTCTGAGCAGCATCATCTTCTTGACAATATACCTCTCCCGCGCGCAATTACCCGGAAGAAATGGACTCCACGAACACGACGCCTTCTCCAGCGTCCAAGCGAAGAATGACTTTTACGGAATCCCCAAAACGGACTTCAAACCCTCCACCATGGCCGAGGAGTCGGAGAAATATTTCCTGCAAGAGGCCTCGCTCGACGCCAAACTCAAAGCGACCGAAGGAATGCTCAAAGTCAACTCCCCCACCACAACGGCGGTAACAGTCGAAGACGACCTCGGATTCCCCACCCCCGAGTTCAAAGCTTCCGGCGGCCTCAATCGCATGAAACGCTACGCACCGCACAACTTCCACGGTCCTGGGAACCCGACGTTCGCGACGTACTATTCCGTTCCATCGACGAGTCTGAAAGAACCGAATTTCGTCTCCATCCTCCATCTCGCTTATCGATTACTCTGGCATCCGCCCACGAGAAGTACGAAATACCCCTTCACCGTGTTCGTCGCCCCGGGAACGTCCGATGCTCAACGAAATGTGCTCATCGCGATGGGATGTTTGGTAAGGGAACTCGACCCGCTGATTCCCGCTGTCGCTGCGACTGCGGTGTCGGATATGTACGATCTCCCCGGGGACTTTGACCTGTTGAATTTATGGAGTCAAACCCTCTTTGATCGCATCGCGTACTTCGCACCGAATGTCTTCATCACGGGGAACGTGGATGAGATTTTCGACTTGGCGACGACGAGGAAGTGTGAAGTGGAGAAACTGGGGGTGGAGGATCGAAAAATTCACGGTACGGGAAAGGGACTTTGTCGATTCGTCTTCGCGGCTGCGATGAAGGAAGTGGGGGAGGAGAATGAGGACGGTGAGAGGGTGAAAGAGGTCGAGACGGGAGTCATGGTGTTGAGTCCGAGTCTGGGCATGAGGCGACGACTTGGTAGGGAGGTGGGGCGGTATTTGGGCGTTCTCGGGCCGGAGAAGAAGGTGGAGATGGCGGAGGGACCGGAGAGGGCGCGAGAGACGGCGAGGGAGAGGGCGGAGAGGTTGTTGAAGGAAGTGCCGCTTAAGGATTTGCCAGCAGAACCAGTCTCGGACGGGGAGAAGATCCCGCCTGGTGCGGCGCCGTTGATGGGTACGAAGTTGAAACCTGGAGAGGCGCCGGTTGCTGCTGCTGCGCCGAGTGAGGGGGTGGAGGGAAAGCCTGTGCCGGGTGAGGCGGGGTTGGAAGCTGCCGGTGATTCTGCTGGGGCGGCGCCGCCGATTGCGGGGAAGCAGACTGTGCCCGGCGAGGGGTCTACACCGGACGAAGCAGCGAGCGCGGACGACAAGTCGAAGCCGGATGAAGCACCTCCACCGCTCGCGGGCCAGCAGACCGTACCAGCCGTCGCCGACAAGGACTCGCCAGCATTACCCCCCGCCCCACCACCCGAAGAACGATCTTCCAAACCCGACATCCGTCAACACCCGTCCTCCGAAAAATCCCAACTCACCCGCCGCGCCCTCATCCCCTGGCACATCCCCTCCCGCGCCGACTCCCCTCCTCCTCCCTCCGAAGAAGAACCCTCCGACTCCTCCTCCCCCTTACCAACCACCCCCCCAGCCCTCCCCACCTTCCTCACCACCCTCTTCGCTCCCACCTCCGCCTTCCCCATGTCCGTCCTCCCGCGGCAATGGAATGGATTCGCCCCCCGAGCGGACGATGAGGGCGTCCTCAAGACGGTGAATATCATGTATTGGAGGGATGATGGCGGGGTGGAGTGGTTGAAACATCGGTTTGGGAGGGTGCATGAGGAGATGATGGAGGGGGTGGAGGGG
>AFIV01000593.1:0-21033 GCA_000223765.2 Zymoseptoria ardabiliae STIR04_1.1.2 | reverse complement strand
TTTAGTCTTAGTAATACTATTATACAACGGTAGGCTAACTACTAGTCGTTATCCTCCGGGACTAGATAGTAGGCCGTACCCTACCGGAGGTTAGTATAGCTAACGTAGAATAGCGTAGATATATACCGAGACGTTAAGTAAGCGAACTATTCGAGTTTAGAAGGAAGTAAAGGAGGTTAATAAAAAAGAAAGGAAGGATTAAGAAGAATAACGTAGTTTTATACGTAGAGATAGGCCTAATCTACGCCGGTTATAGGCTACGGATAGCCGCTAAACGCCTCTCTATCCCCCTCGTAAGGACCGAAGACTATAATAATAACGAAACTAAACCTCTACCCTACCCGCGGACGATCGAGACTATTTCTAAGGCCGTTAGGTTCGATTCCTTCCTTATTAGTCGTTTTCGAGATCTTAGTATACGACGACGCGCTACCGTTAGTGTTAGTTGCTACCTAGTTATACTCCCCTTATATATTAGTCGTAGACATCTATCGTACGATATAAAACTATAGTACTACGTACGGTATACTAGACTTAGCCCTCTTCCTTAGTACGGCGTAAAAGAAATTCTAGTAAAAGATTTAGGTCTTCTCTCTCCTAAACTTATAGTAAACCGTTTCGATAGCGTATATAGTAATATATAGAGCACATATAGGGAGGTAACGAAATCGAATGTTTAGGAATAGGGTAGTATTTTACGACGAATTTAATAGTTATACTAGTTTTGCGATAGGAGTACGGATAGGGGGGGGGGAGGAGGGTATTATTAGAGGCTAGTACCTAAGGCTATCTTGGCTATACCGATACCTAGGCTAACGCCTAACGGACGAACGCCGGTTTAGAAATCTACTAGGCTAAATTAGGAATAAGCTTCCTTTTAGCCGAGTAGAAGGCTACGTATATTAACAACTCTAGTTTAGACCCTTATAGAATCGCTAATAAGATAGCGTACCCTAAGTTTAGCGACTTTATTTAACTCTTCGACTAAGACTACTAGTTTCTACCGCGTAAGCGCCTTACTAACGACCTCCTTAAAGAGGATTATATTAAAATAAAGTATAAGGTAGAGAAGATTATATAAGGGCTCGAATACCTTAACCTTACGGCGGACGAAAGCGATAGTAATAGCGGTACGCGCTACGCGAATCTATACTATATTATACCTAAAGAGCTCGCGTTTATTCTTAATTACGTTAACTACGAAGATAAGGACAACGATAGTAAGGGACTTACTAATATACTTATTAAGCTAGCTCTCGTATAGACTAGCGGCGACCTATCGAAGTAGAACTCCTTCGTAAGTAATACGTACGAGACGATAAGGAATGTTTATAAACGACTTAAAGCGGATCTACGAACGAGGTATATATTCTACTCGCTCTACGATAGCTATAGCCTTTAGCTCGGTATTAAAGACTTCGGTACTAATACGAAGAAGAAGAAGGGGGTCCCTTACTACGTAATTACGTTAAGGGACGTCTTATAGCTTACTAGTCTACTTAAGCGGTCGAAGAAGATAATAGTAATCCTTAAGTCGTTCGCGCGCTCTTAGAATAAGGTCCTAAGAGCGTTCGCTATAGTAGTACTTATACGCTAGGGATCTTATTATACGGCTACTAACTTACTCGTTAAAGGTCGTAAGGTGCTCTTTAATAACGCTTACTATAATAAGCGTATCTTTACTAATAGTAGTAAGGTAACGAAGAATAGTAAGCGAGTACTTAGACTAATTAAAGATCCGTAGCTTTAGCTACGTATTAAGTACCTATATTCTATCCTTTATATTATCTACGAGCATTAACTAATAAGCGAGAGCGACCGCTCGTACGTTAGTCTCGTTATTCTACGCTAGAACGCTATAAGAGATAAGATTCGCGCTCTCGATAAGAGCTATAAGGATAACGAGGATAATAAGCCGGTACCGTTTATTAAGGAAGTACTTAAGTACCTTAATAAGCGCTTCGAGAAGTAGACGACGGTTATTTACTAGGCCGCGTAGATACTTAATATTACTAATTAGAGCGTCTTAAAGGATAAGAAGCGATTCCCTCCTCGTAAGGTATATAAAGCTAGAGTCTTCCTTAAGAGCTATATACTATCTAATAAGGTCGACGACCTTCGCCGCTAGATCTATACCTTCCGTAACCGCGTCGGCGTATTTAGCGATACTAATAAAGATTAGGTTAACCTCCGTAATAATCCTAACTACTATTAGGACTTCGTAGAGTCTTAAGCGCCTAAGTTATCGAGACTCGTACGACGACTATTATAAGTACTAGCTAACTCGGTACTATTAGAGCGCGGTTTTAGTATAATAAACTATATCTAAGACGACTACCGCTTAAGCCTACGACCTAATACCCTTAAGAGACTTATCTTCGTCTACTTTAATAGTAAGACTCTTAAGCGCCGCCCCTACCTTTATAACGCCTACCTCCGGCGGTAGTAGAAGATAAAATAGTAGCTACGTTACGACTAGATAATAACTAAGAAAGAGTAGTAGTAGCGGATACTTAGATATATAATTAATAAGGAGAAGGTACTAGTTAAGGAAGGGCTAGCTCTACGGTAGCTCGAGTATATCGACGACGAGGACATTAAAGAGATAGAAGATATATAGATAGCTATAATACCGGATATAGACGACGAGCTCGCTAGTAATAGCGACGACGAGCTACTATAACTAATAATACTAGAGCTAGCCGCCGCGGTAGTAGTAGCGTAGTAATAATACTACCCTTACTAATATCTACTACCGCCGCGATATCTACTACTCTAGCCGCCGTAATATACGTAGTAGTAGTAGACTTACTAATACTAAACTACCTTCTAAGCGATAAACGTAGGTAGTCTTAACTAGTATACTAATAATATCTATATACTCCTAAGCTAGGTAATATAGGAGGTAGAAAATAGTAAGAGAACGTATATAAATCGTACTAGCTTTAACGGATATAATAGGCTACGAGGGTAGTAAGAGTAGTCTTAATTTAATAGATACTATAACGGCGGCTAGTAGAACGGTTAGTAAGGGAAGGGCTAGAATATTAGTAAATAGTTAAGGGTTAGATTTCGAAGAAGGATAGTTCTAAGAACGCCTACGGATATCTCTTACTTTCGTAAACGACTTCTATAGAGCTAAAATATTCGATTAAGTATATATTAGCTAATTTACTCTCGACTAATAAGAAGCTAGGAAACTCCTTAAGTTTTTACTTTATACTAAGCTAAACTAGAAATAACCTAGTAGTTTACGGCAATAGTAATACCTACTAATCGGATAGCGTTAATAGCGTTATCGACGCCGTCGACGCCGTCGCCGGTATCGTTACTATTACTAAATAGCCCTACTTACGAGTATCTAGATCGGAAAGTAGATAGTAACGTCGTAAATACGGGGGAGTCTATAACGGTAACGTATAGGGATCGGATTTTAATAGCTATTTAAATAAATAACTAGTATACTATTATTACTATTAATAACTATCCGTTTTAGGTATATTCCGGGTCTATAATAGCTATTTATTAATAGTTAAGGTAACTAGGTAACGATGTTATATAGAAATACTATAAGTATAGATATTACTTACGAAATCCGAAGCAAAGTATCGGACGTACGCGTCGTCGACTTCCGGCTTTTTTATAGTTACCCGGCTCGTTCCTACCCTACCCCCCGGACCCCTACCCCCCCTCTCGCCGAGCTAGATCCGGACGCTTTTTGGCCTAGACTAGCTATACAGGGGCTAGCACAGCAGTCTTAGCGCCAGCCATTTAAATAAATGGCTGACTGTCGCCAGTTACGTAAATAACTGGCAGTGCCATTTATGACAGTTATCCGATCCCTGGTGACGTGTGATTGGAGAGGGGTTCTACAGTGCAGCGCCGCGCCTAGGACGGGGGTCGTGAAGACATCTCCCCTGCCAACTGCAGTACTGCACGATGGCATCGCATTCCATTCCAGTGGATTGTGGATGAGATCCTGTTCGGCGGTAGGGTTACCCGTGAGACCAACGTGTCTCCTCGACACTACTACTCTTCCTAGCCCCATCGCCACCGCTTCAGTACTACTATCGTAGTGGTGTAGATCTCTCCTCGAAGCACCTCCAGGACGGTGTGATATACCCCTACTATCAACCCTCCCAAACACCCTACCCTACCCTAGCTCGAAGCTGTTCGGTCTTCCATTCACCTCATCATCCCCTGTCCTGTCAATCGAACCGAGGCGAGAGAGAGCTTTTGCTTTGCATTTCATTTGCATTTGCATAGAACTAGAACTAGAACTCCCTCCCGCATCGCATCGCATCGCATCGCATTGCATCCACCGTGAAATCGTTCTACCACGACAACAGCACCACTCCCCTGTCTGTCTCTCTCTCTCCCAAATCAAAGAGAAACACAGTGACAGTGTACACCTAGAAACCAACGCCCAGACCTCCAGCGATCCACGCGGAAGAATTAAAGCCTCCCACCCCAGCGCCGCCGCCTCTCCACTAGACTAGTCCAACTTCTCTCTTCTCCTCCGCACGCACCAACCACCGTCGTTCATCACGTTTGGGCCCGTCCCTTGCCTTGACCTGCCATCTTTCACCCCAAGACAACCCACCCCGCCGAACCACCTCCGACGAGAAAGAGCAGAGCCTTCATTCCCCACCACACTGTCATCACCGCCCTCCCTCTCGACCACCATATCCCTGCTGTCATCGTCGTCGCCGGCGCCTGCTCCGTCCCCGAAACCCGCCGAGCCTCCTCCCGACGTCAGTCTTTCGGACGACCTCAACGCGAGCCATCGACCTCCATACCAGTCTATCTAGACGACTCGCGACATCACACAATTCACAATGGCTTCCAAAGTACGCATACCCTCCAATGCTGTCAATGCGTCGACTTGCGCGATGCTGCGACGAGATCCAATGGCGCGCGCGCAGGTCTCAAGCTAACACTACACTTCCCAGTTCCTAAGGGAATACAAACTGGTCGTCGTCGGCGGTGGAGGAGTCGGAAAGAGTTGTCTGACCATCCAACTCATCCAGTCGCATTTCGTGGATGAATACGATCCGACTATTGAAGGTACGATGCACCAGAACCACACCGTCCGACACCACATGACCCACATTCCACACTTCTCACCCCAGCGCGCACGCACTGACACTCTCTCCTCATCACAACAGACTCCTACCGCAAGCAATGCGTCATCGACGACGAAGTCGCCCTTCTCGACGTGCTCGATACCGCCGGTCAAGAGGAGTACAGCGCCATGCGCGAGCAATACATGCGCACGGGTGAAGGCTTCCTGCTCGTGTACAGCATCACGTCGCGCGAGAGCTTCGACGAGATCGTCACGTTCCAGCAGCAAATATTGCGCGTCAAGGATAAGGATTACTTTCCGATTATTGTGGTGGGCAACAAGTGTGATTTGGAGGCGGACCGGAAGGTCAGCACGGAAGGTGAGTCGCATTGATATCTTGGAGCTTGAAGGCGATGAGGGAGATGAGAGTCGCGATGCTACGCGCAGGCACTCTCCTCTCTGCACAGCTCCTTCCTCTACCCCTCCACAACACCCACTGACCACTATCCTCAACCTCTAGAGGGCCGCCAACTCGCCGAATCCTTCGGCTGCAAATTCATCGAGACATCCGCCAAGTCACGCATCAACGTCGACAACGCCTTTTACGACATCGTGCGCGAGATTCGGAAATACAACAAGGACATGTCCGGCTACCCATCTGGCGCAGCAGGTGGCGGTGGAGGCCGGAACGGACCGAAGGACGAGATGGGATTCCAGGACCAAGAGCGGGAGGCAGGGTGTTGCGCGAAGTGCGTCGTTATGTAAGAGCGGGAGGTGACAATGGAGCGGTGAGGAGGAGGAGACGGCTTTACCGCGGCAGGAAAGTGAGGAGGAAGCGAGAAAGAGCATGAGCAAGACACGCCATCACACGCAGAACACGGCGCTGAATGGGATGGTTTCAAAGTGGGGGCATGGAAAAGACGAGATGGGAATGAGAAATTTTTCAAAGCGGACGACACAGTCTGTCGCCTGGATGGTCAGCCGCGAGGCTGGGAGAAAGTCACTCGAGCGACAGTGCGAGATTTTACATTTTTGGAATGGCTTTTTTTTTGGGAAACGGTTCACATTTATACCCGTGAGTCGCATGTGTGGTAGTGGTTCGAGGAGGATGCGCTTCTTCGAAGGGAAGAGAGGTGCAGAGGAGGAAATTCACGTACGAGCTTCTTTCTCATCTTCATGATTCATCTGCTCAGCGCTATCTGACATTCACAGGTACGAAGGTGAGTATTGACTTGGGAGCTTGAGAAGAAGTTGTCCCTACCGCCCTTTTAACAGCGTGATCTAATGGAAAGCGATGCTGTCGCTGCTGTGCTCCGAGTGAGGTGGCTGAGCGTCCGTCGTTCAAACCTAATACGCCATGTGGCTTTTCACCTTTTGTTTATTGCAGACCTTGGATATGATTATGGATCAGTCGTTCTCTCTCTCTCTCGGCCTCGGCCAGAACCGACGTTGACTTTTACAGCAGTTGGTCGACCACTATCTGTTCACGCGGTAGCATGACCGAGCTCTTGGCTACGACCAGCTACGCCATCAGCTCGGAAGGATTTCCCGGCTTCTTCTCCAAAACAAGGCTGTGCTTGCTGGCTGAGGTGCATGCAGACTTGGCCATGTGTCTCCACTTCTGCTCTCTCTCACAACTCCGGCTTTGCAACAGTGGCGAGCGCATGCATTCGTGTGCAACCATCACTTCGCCGCAGCAGCAGCTCCGCCTCACCATGCTCGCTCGGTGTGCCCAGAGCCTGCGCCGTCTAAAGCATCGGAACAGCCGTGCGTGCCTCAGAAGTCGGCCTCCTCGCAACGTATTGCCCCAACCTCTTCGCACCCCGGAAGTGCCGCGAGCTTATTGCCATGGATCCGCTTACATCGCTCGGCCTCGTAGCCAATGTCGTGCAGCTTGTCGACTTTGGTATCAGAGCTGTCGGCAAAGGCCCGCGAACTTGCTGGCAAAGGACATACGGAAGAGCAGCGGCACCTGGAAGTGCTTTCCCGGGAGACCGACAGGATTTGCACAGCGCTTTCGGTAAAACCTGGCTCAGTCAACGTTAGCTTGCTGAGCAAGAAGACGCAGAGAAGTAACAGCGACGGCAAACATTCCACGCGCATGCAGTCGCCAATGGATACTGGTCCTGTTCACGAGCTGGCAACCCGCACACAGAAAGTAGCGCGCGAAACTTGGCGCTATGCTCAAGGGTCTGAAAGTCGAAGACTTTCCTAATACGTCCTCGTCCCCTAACGGTACTCGGAAACGCAAACGCGATGTTGGCAAAGGTCTTGTCAAAGCCGTAGGGCACGATCGGGATCTTGCCGAACTTCGCCAGAAGCTGGTCGATCTGCAGCAGCAGATGTTATTTGACCCTGGCCGCCATGCAAGGGTGGGGTCCGCTGCGATGGAGCTCTCCCATACCCGACTGACGGCACATCTGAAGTCACACCTCTGGAGTAATCTTGCAGGCCCTTGGACTACTCTCGCGCAGAATGGAAGTTCAAAGAGCAGCGGATCTCTCGCGCCTGGAGGAGAGTCAGCACTCTGATCTTCTGGCCAAGATGAAGTCATTGGCAGGATCTTTGGATCAGCATGGATCAGTCGATATACGGAGCCGCAGCTTGAGCAGTATGTCCCTGGATGCACGTCGCATCAATACCTGCATCCACGTCTTGGAGACGCTCCGCTTCGAGGACATCCACTCCCGTGAGGAGGCCATCTCTGATTACATACACCATGGCACTTTCGACTGGGTATTTGAAAAGCCAGAGCTCGGGTTCGCCGACTGGCTAACGTCGAAGAGTGGTGAGAATTACTATGCCGTCCGCTCTAGTCGCAAGCTGACACGATTCGATCAGGTACGTTCTGGATCACTGGTCAGGCCGGTTCTGGAAAATCTACCCTCATGAAGCACATTTGTTCGCGAACCAAAAACTGTGCAGCTCTTGCAAGAATGGTCCGGCGGGCGCGAGGTCATAATTACGCACCACTTCTTCTGGAATGCTGAATCTTCGATGCAGCAATCGAGACTCGGACTCCTGAGGACCCTGGTCTACCACATCTTGTATCATTCGCCGGAAATGGCGTTTGGTCACATCCCACTCCGTTTCCACGAGGGCGGGGGTATTGGCATTATCCCATGGACACTACCTGAGCTTCAAAAAGACTCTGGAAGCATTCGGCCGACAAGGACATCTGAGCAAGCACATCTGCATCTTCATCGACGGCCTGGACGAGTACGTGGATGACCACGTAGACCTTATTGATTTACTCAGTGGCCTGAGTCAGTGGCCAACCATCAAATTCTGCGTCTCGAGTCGCCCCTGGAATGTGTTCACCTGCGCTTACGATCAACAGTGCGATGGGCAATTTGCCATACAGACCTTTACAACGAAGGACATAAGGAACTACGTCAGCGACAGCGTTGGCCAGAACACCTTCTTTCAGAGCCTACGCACCGCGGATGAAGACGAATGCGATGCGTCGATCGACCGTGTGTGTGTGAAAAGGCGCAGGGCGTGTTTCTGTGGGTCAGGTTGGTGGTTCGATCACTCCTGCGAGGAGGATTGAGCGACGACGACGACTTGGAAGTCTTGCATGTCCGACTGGACGGATACCCGGAAACGCTGGACGGGTACTTTTGCTCGTATGTTCGGCGGGATCGAACGGCTGTATTATAAGCACTCTTCCAGGATCTTGCTCGTTGCTTTGAGCGCTGGCAAATCTTTGCCGCTCTCTCTCTGCGCCTCGCTGCTTGGACTTCGAATTGACGAATCTGGATCACGCCTTGGATATGCCCGTCGTCAGCGCACTTTCTGTTGCGGATCCATCGTTAGTCCGGTGGGACTCTGGAGTAATGGAAGCCTCGAATCGATACATCGATGATGCCAGATGCGCTGATCTTCTGGAACGATCAGGCGAGCACATCGCGTTCCTGCATCGCACCGCGCGGGACTTTCTGAAGCGACCGGTGATGCTAAAACTCCTCGCCGAACTGGCCGGCGAGGACTTCAATGCCCATGCTTCCATTGCAAGGCTGACACTGGCACGCATCAAACAATGCGTCGGCGATGGGCACGACGTGGGCGGTCTCATACGCGAATATCTGGGTCTCGAAACCAAATTCGAGAGCGAACGTATCGATCTTTTCCGAGAACTGCTAGACGACCTGGATGCCAACGGGCCGGCCATTTTTCGAAGCACAGGACAATGTCGTGTCTTTCTTCAACGATGCAATGGGAAGCGTCGAGCACGTCAGTTCTTCGGAGGGCTCTTACAGTGAGTCTCTCCAGGCGTTTGAAATCTCGGCGGCTCTGATGCGGCTGCGAGATCATCAGCTGAAAGAAGAGGTGTTTGCTGGCACGGATGAGAAGGGTGATTGAGGAGAGCGATGCACATCTGCTCTGTGGAGCCTCGGTCTTGGTCCGATCCGAGAACAGGGACTACGATGATGCGATCTGATCCGTACGCCGGTACAGCCGCCGAAGAGACGGCGATTTCACGCTCGCCCGATAGCAGAAGTCACCGAGCACAGCCACCACGTGCGAGTTGCGGTGTGAGCTTTGCTTCACTGCACGGGCGTGTTTTGCTTCACTGCAATACGGACTTTCAGCTGCCACGTGCAAGTGTGGAACCGCCGATCCGCTTCGACCGTTATCGCGACAGCCACTCGTCACCACGACCTCATTGATCCCTCGTCGAAAGCGATCATACTGCGCCGACGGACGAGGCACCACCCGTTTTCTCGTCTCACAAAGCCAGGCATCGTGTTCCAGAGCACACTCGCTGCCCATCGAAGACTTCGCCAGCTCATCTCGCCGCCTCAGCGCGGACAGGCGCTGCGAGCTATGCACGATGTCACGGGCAAGCTCCTCGACCAGAATGGATATCAGAATACCCAGGCCGCAGAATCAGCTCGCAGCGCTTCAAAGGCAGCATAGTCCCGTTAGATCGACTACGCCGCCGTTCGACGACGCCGGAGGCTTTCCATCCGGGACGGACGACAGAAAGGGCGGGATCACAGTTCAGCATTGAATATTGGCGCTGGGACGCCTGATCAAGCAAGTAGAGTCCAGCAGGCCGATGCTTCTGCCGCTCGAGGTCGTTGTGGAGTTCAGTCCGAGGAGGGCGGTATGCGTGCTGAGACCGGGACGGTTGGAGAGCACCCGGTCGCTGGACGAGGGATGAAGACATCCTCTCGAAAAGCTAGCTAAGCGCCTGCGGCTATTCAGAGCACGCTTCCTCAGGACAGTATCTTCGACCGCAGCCGGACTGAGGACGCAACTGATTCAAGGTCTCGAGCCTCTGATACGGGCGCTGCGAGGGTAGGGACGAAGAGCACGTATGGGGAGGCGATGTCGGAGATGGAGCTCCTCTTGAGTGCACGGGAAACGCCAACAAGATCACATTCCTACCAATCTGGCTACGGGAAGGGAAGTGCGCACTCGCGACGACGTCGTGGAAGCCCTGGTAGAACGCGCGACGGGATCTGCCAGCGCACGTCCTGGTGCCAAGGCGAGAGATGCAAAGCGGCGTCGGAGATTCCTAATACCAAGGTGGTAGGAAACGGCGGTGGGAGCAAGTCCGGCTGCCGGAACGCCGCCTTCTCCAGATATCGCCTCGGTGCTACATGCACGGAGGACCGTAGCATCGCCGCCGCAGCACGATCCTCATCCTTGACAAATGGGAGGTAGGACGGAAGGCGACGGCTCAGTTCTCTCAACAACAAACTCGCAGCTACTTCCCTCGCGCCGACTCTGTTGTCTCCATCAGCTGCACGGAGTCTATCCATCAAGCTGTATCGGTTCACGAAGTCGAGGTAGACATCCAGGTGAAAGACAAGGATCAAGAAGAACAGGAATATCGGGCGCTTGAGGACTGGCTAGAACAGTAGAACGACTCCCCAGACAAGCCCGCTCCACGTTACGTGGGTGGCAGTGAACTGGAGATTTTGAGATCTACGCCCGTCACATGAAATTTGGAGGCGCAGAGGCATTCGAAATGCTGCAATTGGCATTGATGGGCTCCGAAGACAGACGAAGTCCCACGGCAGCATCGGCAGAGACGATTGAAATGAGATGATGCCACCTCGGACCCCCAACTTCCCGCGAGATCCAAGTTTTGTTGCCTGCATATCAGTCCTCGTTTCCAGGCTCGGAGATTGGAACTAGTGAGCCTGTGTTTCACCACAATCCCAAAGTGCGCAGGTGAGCAACGAAGATGGATTTACTTTCGAATCATTCGGCTGCGGCTGACATCGTTGCACAATCATAGAATTCCTTGTCCACTGTCTTGCTGCTCCCGCCAGCTCGAACTGGGCATTGCGGAGAGAACACCCACCCTGACGTTTCTGTCATTGGAGACGAGTATGACATTTTGCAATGACCTCCAGACAGATTTCTCCCGGCCAAGTGGTCGTTTGCTGGGATGAATTTTCCTTGATTCTTGCATCCTTCTTTATTCTTCGTTGTTCCGCATCTCGCAAGCAACGAATGTTTCTCTCGAAGTAACTATACACTTTGAGACAGTTCACATTCCCTGCTCTTCTCCAAGCAGATAGTTTCACCGCGTGGCAAGTACTTTCAGAGGAGTTCAGGCAGCACCAGAAATCCGACTGAGGGTATTTAGCATCGCATTCCCTTCTCTCATCTGTCTTCTTTCCTTCTCGTCTTCATTTCTTCTCGTCTTCACATCTTCTTCGCACTCAGGCTCTGGTGCACCGACACATCAGCCGTTCCTCCGAAGCAAAAAGTGTGGTCCGCGTTCAGTCACTTCGCAAAGCCGGCGTTACGGGCTGTGCACGATGCTACTGGCAGGCTCCTCGCTGAAGACGGAGATCAGCATCGGCAAGGCCAACCCTTTGTTGAGATAATTCATACAACGGATATAAGCCGTAATATCACAGTTCAGACACTCGCCTGAACCATCTCTTTTTCTCAGTCTCAACACCCTTGGCATCCCATCTCCACGGCGAAAACGCAACGACCGCGTCGCAGCAGGAGAGTCCACCCGTGCTAGAGCGGGCGCTCGGAAATGAGGGTAGCGACATCGACGTGCACGACCACCCCATTATCACAACAGACACGCAGCACACGAGCGACCACTTTCCGCCGCACACCTACCTTGCCGACTTCCGCAGATCCGACGCCGCTTCGTTGACACCGGACGATCGCGCTACTTTCCATCGGCAACAGGAACGACAGACACAGCCAGCTTCAGAGACCGGCCCAGAAGCTGTTCCGAATTTGTCCACAGTTTTTGTCCTGAGGAACCGCATCCCCGAACTTCAGATAAGCAGCGGACCTGAGAGCCCTCTTCCACATAAGAAACCCCATTCGCCTTCCTTGGCGGGTGGTCCGCCTTCCGGAGATGCACAGCCATCAGGAGAAGGCGCACCGACTATTGCTCCTCAGCCCGTGGCCCGCAAGAGGCGGAAAGCCTGCCGCCTAGTCGCTTTATGTGGCCAAAGTGGATTTTAGAACCATCTACATCGGCGTGTAGAACCATCTACATCAGATATCGCCGACGCTACCATGCTGAAGATTCAGGGCATGCTCAGCCGCGCCGATGGTTCAGGTAACGAGCACGAGGCCCGAACCGCTCTTCAGAGGGCTACTCAGCTCATGAATCGGCTGAACGTTACCCGGGCTGAGGTCATGTCTCATGCCACGCAAGAACCGACACAGCATGGCGGACATACCATCGTCACGCTGCGAAGAAGGGACGGAAACAAAGAGCTGCTTGTCATTCTGTCCGAGTGGGTTTGGGACCTCGGCCACGCTATTACAATCTTCTTTGCCAGCAAATACTCAGTGCACAGCGGATACCGCTGGATGAAAGGATACTCCAGGGCGGAGTACATCGTGTTGACGTTCTTTGGAGTCGCTGACAACACCGTTGCTTCGGCTCACGCCTTCGCAATGGTCTTCAACATGGTCAGTCATTGGGCTCTGGCACACAAGGGTACTCCTGCAAGGAACTCCTACTGCAGCGGTATCTGTGAGACCCTGCGTCTGGACGCTCTGAAGGAGAGGAGAGAAGAGGAACGAACAGCAGAGGCAGCTGAGCAGGGAGAATTGGCACGCAGGGTGAGGGAAGAGGATGCACAAAGACAGGCCGAGCTCGATCGACTGAGAATGTCCAGCCTGCAAGACGGTGATGGTAAGTTGTTCCGTGCTCGAGCGCATTGAACTTTGATACTAACAAGACCCAGCTGAAGCTGAACACGGCTCACCAAGCTTGTCAATGGAGGACGAGACCAATACGAACAGCGATGGCGATGGCGATGAAGACGGCGAAGAAAATGATGGTCACATCGATCACTCACAACAGCAAGTCTTGGAAAGCATGTTGTCCGCTCTCCAGTCGTCCAATACCGCATCTCCCGCACAGCCCGCCGCCGTCCGCAGTGAGCGATACTCCCAGGATACCTCCAATGAGGCCGCAGCAAAGACGGTCGCCACTTCCGAAGCCGGATCTGCAGTCGGATGGAAGAACCCCATGCAATTAACCAAGTGGTACAACACTGCCGAGGAAGTCGCCGATTAGTATCTGGAAAAGGTGATCAAAGCCAAGTTGAGCGAGAAGAGAAAGAGCCAGGCTCAGATGTTCGATCGGGCGGCTTACAACAAGGGTCGGGAGGACGGGAAGAAGATCGATGTGAAGGGCAAGAGGATCAAAGGACCGAAGGCGTATTGAATCGAGCCAGTGTAGCAGGTGATCCTGCACTGACTTTCACGATTCCTCCAAAAGCGGTGAGCAAGCGAGGAGATTCATGTGTTTTCGACCAATGCAGGATCCAGGTCGCGGGTGAGAAGCAGCTACGTCTTGGTACCTAGGTAGCCTTGGATGATCAGAACTTGGAAACTTGCGCCACGCTTCTACATTTGCATGAGGGGTTGAATTTGTGCTTTTATTGGCTTGCTGTCTCACAAGGTGTGCTGCGTCAGAGCTCCGAGCGTTCTGCAGATAGACGGAAAGGTGACCTCGAAAATTTGCAATCAGAATTATAATGGTGCGACTGTCTCAAAAGACAGTGTTTGCGTTCTCCATCTCCATCTCCATCTCCATACGCTCCTCCTCCTCCCCCTTCTTCTTCTCCATCTCCCTCACAGCTGATCAGAAATCCACAACCCATCGAGGTGGCCACGCCGGCCGGAACGAAGGCCGGCATGCCTACTCGCGAGGACACGCCTGGCACACGCCCATGCCGTTCGGAGCCATGTCTGCCGCGACATCATCAATCAGCTTTCCGCGCGCACGCACAGCAACGAATGGACTCGGACTTACGGCACTGCGAATTGCAGCAAGGATCGTTGGTGTCGATGGTCGGGCACTCTCCGCCGGGAGCGATCCCTCGCTTGCACGGAACGCAGCGTCCTAGCATCGGGATCGAGTCAGGTTTCCGAACGTGGGAGTGGTGCGTATTCTCATGGTGGACTTACCGCGATCGCATCGGTTCGAGTTGCAGTTGTTGTCCTGGGTGCATCGGGCTGTGTGTTTGGGATTAGTCGGAGGTCGTGGAGTTTGTGGGTGGTGATGGGCGACGTACAGCCGTCCCTTCCGCCGCAGGCGTTGACGATGGCTATCATGCCGAGAGCGAGCAGGATCGATTTGAACTGCATTTTGGTGGGGGGAAGGGTTGATGGGGATGACTTTGTTTTCGGAGGTTGACTGGAGGTCTTGTGAAGAAGAAAGAAAGAAAGAAAGAGGAAGGGCACAGAGCGAGGGAATTGTTGACTTCAAGTACACGAAGCGTGCTGAGTCTGCTGATGAAAAGCCCAGGATTTGTATTTACCGTACCCCGGCCCAGCGGTGCCAGACCATCGACGTTCATTCGACTTGGTGAAGGATGGCCTGCTTGTCGAAACACCTTCGCGCGGAGAAGTCACGGTCTAGACCTCTCCGATCACGATTGACGGTACCGAATACCGGGAAGTTCACGCTCCAGTGAGGCGGTATTCCACAGGCATTGCCCTGCTGCTCGTGATGAGTTCTTCCACGAGCCAACCATTCGCCTGCGACGAGCACTGTAGACTCGATGGACATCCACATATCCCAGGAAAACATGTCGCAAATCCTACCCGCCACGTCGCTCTGCTTTGACCGGTTCCAGGGTACCGCATCGAGGTGACTCGACGTTCATCGTCAAAGCTCGTGGCTTCCAGGATTCGGTTGTCAGACGCAGACTCTCCCTGGTAGTCTGTTCACCATGCGAGCCATCCTCGACACTCTTCGCGGGAATCGTTTGAAGTTGTCTTTTCACACCGGCCAAGCTTGCAATCCTGGCATGCAAGTCCGTCCGTTTGAAATCGCAAGCTTGAGGGTGGAGATATGTAGTCGCGCAGCCTGCGGGTTTGTCCGACGACAAATATCGTCTTTTGAGCTTGCCGTGTGATCACGAGGAGTCGTTCGGGCTAATGCGAATGCGTGCTCATGGTCTCACTCCAAGTCGTGCTGATCCGGGTGATGTCGATGTGAGGGAGCGGTGAAGATGGGTAGCTCTTGGCATGTCTGCGTCTCAGGCAGGCGACGCTGGGTTGCGAGCTCCATCCTCCGGGGTGCATTGGAACTGATGTCAGTTGTGTTACCAAAGGCTGCAGTGCCCGCGATCAGTCATCCAAACGCAAAGCTCCCTTGCATGAGCATAACTATCTCGATTCGCCCACAGTCGTTCCTCTTTCCACCAACATACGACAAGATGGGTGACATTCAGGATATTTTCTCGACCTTCTATGCATCGCCGAACGAGTTGAGTCAGATACTTCCTTTTCACTCTGGTCCTCCGACTGACTGAACAGCAAAGTGCGGCTGAATATGAACGTCTCAACTTGCAGTCCGCAGCAATTGATGAAATGATGCATGGGAAATATCATCATGCACCACTGGGCAAGCCTTCCAAGATCCTCGAAGTGGGCAGTAGAACCGGTGCCATCACCCGCCAGCTCGCGATCCAATATTCTTCGGCTTCAGTCATCAGCAACAATATCTCTCCCATCCCCGATCAAGAGCGATTGCCCAGGAATGTCGCTTGTCTCCAAGGCGACTTCCACACCTTCGCCGGGGACGAAACCATTTTCCCACCAGGATACTTCGACTACATCTTCTCCCGCATGCTGGTTCACGGCATGACTGACTGGCCCGAGTACATAGCTCAAGCCAAGTCTCTGCTCGCTTCCGGCGGATATCTGGAGTTGCAGGAGCTTGATGAGTCTCGCTTCTGGGACGCCGATCAGAATCCCCTCCCGCGTAATGCTTACGCCATTGGAATGGAAATGGAGTTCTCGGACCAAGGTCTGGTTGTGGACGTCGCTCCCAAGCTGGCTGGACTGCTGCGAGATGCGGGATTCGTGGATGTGGAAGTGAAAGAGTTCCGATGGATGTTTGGAGAGTGGGATGGGCATCCTGAGACGGAGAGTATTTCGGCCTATTCGACCAAGTATCTTGGACAGGCGAGCTTTGACGCTTACAAGAGAATTCTCGGATCGGGGAAGACGCCAGAGCACTTGGCTGCGATAGAGAGGGCGATGTTGCGATATTCCTCGGGGAAGGCAGGAAAGCACAAGCGGTTCTGGGTCGTGGTGGGAAGAAAGGCGTAGTATCGATGATGAAGTTCCTTCAAGCTCACGAAGGTTGCTGTTCTGGGTCACCGTAACGAACTCGAGCGCTTTCTGAATTATGCCGTCTTTGAGCAGGCGAGCCGATTTGCTGGCACTATTTGCAGCTCTTGGAAATGAAGTTATGTCTCGCGGTCATATGATCACTGCGAGCTCTATCATTTTGACCTTGCCGAGAGGTACGGCGTCATGTGGCCGGAACGCTCGCTGTCCGTGGGCCGCTTCCGCGTCGGTACACGGCCATCATGGCCTAGATTGAGACCGGATCCATCGGTGTTCAATTGTCATTGTTAAATAATCTGGCATTATTGCGCGGCCGACATCGAGCATCCAGCGTGCCTCGGATGGGTGTCCTGTGCGGTCGAAGCAGCCGGGCACAATTCGTAATGAAACCATAACCCGGCCAGCTCGAGAAAAGATCTTCTAGGAATTTTGTCCTAGGAGTCATTGCATGATACTGTTTCAAAACAACGAGAGGGCCGGTAGTCGGCTGGCGTTGGGGGAATGTTTTGCAAGCAGGCGCACAATGGTGTATTCTCGTTCGATACGGTCTCCCTTGTGAGACCAGGTCAGACTTGTGAAACGGTCGTACAGTGCTGGATCCGCGGTGACGTCGCGCCTTGATGAAGGCAATTGCGGCTGGCACTTTCGAAAGATACAACGGATGGTGTCCAGCTTTGAGGGGCCTTGCGAAACGCTGCATTTGCTCAAAGGTATGGATGGACAGGTCAATACTATTGGGACCTGGCGCGCAGTACGCCTGGGATTCGACTAGAAAACGACAAACCGCACCGCGCCAGGCAGCTCTGTCCGCAGGGCACTGTTGAGCGAGAATTGAGGGTGTATGAGCCATCTGCAACCAGCGCCAAACAAGGTGTTCGCGCCTCTCTGCGACCAGACAATGGACCATCGACTTGATGAAGCCAGCGCCCATTGTTAGGTCAGCTCGATTCAAGTCTTTCAGAAGAAGCCAGCGCAGGGCCTGGTATCCAGGACCGTTGTGAGCTCTGGACAAAATCCTCCGTTGCTCTTCTTTATCACAATGAGCGGACCTCCGACTCCGAGCGATGTGCAGCTCAAGACATCTCTGAGCGATGGTCAAGTCGCGTGAGTGACCGGTAACGAAGAAGTCCAGACATGAATCCTGCAGAGGAAGCGGTAACGACTGCCGTAAAGCCTCGGCGAGATGGACTGGTGGTGAGGCTGCATTCATGGTTCTGCAGAGTAAGGTACTTCGTACTCCTTTTCGTTCCTGTCAAGCGGGCAAGGAAGTCAGTGCGACACCTGCCCGCTGTAGGCTGTAGCCTTCACTTCCTTTCCACATCTTGTATTGCAGATTGGAAGTGCACAGCCCAGCGGGTGACCGCGCCAGTCATGCCAAAAACCTGGCATTTGACGTGCGACCTTGAACAAGTACTCCTCCTCGTCGCTGACCTCCTCAAACTTCTCGTAGATAGTGGAGGATGTAGAGCTGTATTTGGTGATCTTCTGTCCCTCTCCATCGACATCTTAGTCGGCATTGGACAGAAAATCGAACCATGCGTGATATTTCGAAGTCTCACCTCGCAGAAGCTTGCCGTACCAGCGTCGATTCGTCTCAAACTCCTCAGCAGCCCAAAGGGGCGAGCGCTGCGGAGTAGTGGGGAGCTGGTCTTGATTGCCAGCCGGCATCATCGGATGAACAAGTGAATGATTGTGGTGTGGCTGGCAAAACAGCGGGCCTGGATCGTTCTCCACCATGTCAAGGTACCAAGCCAGAGGAGTGCCGCAGTCACTTACTGTCAACGTGCCCGACGACACGCTCGCGCAGAGGCTCGTGGACACGGTATTCTTGCCAAAGCTGTATCTCAGGCTTGCAAGCGTCGTCGACTTGTAAGAGAGCCTCGCGCACCTCGCTGGCATAATCATGCGAGGCTGTTCGACCGCGACAACCACCACAGTCATGACCCTTGTTCTCTTTGGCGTCTTTCCATGCCTACTTCGTGAAAGTGCCTTCGTCAAAGTCGAGGTCGTTGATCTTCTCCTCGAAGTCTGCCGACCATAGACTCATATCCACTCCATCGGCGCAGTCGCAGTCTTCGCCTTCGTCGTCAGAGTCACCTGCAGTGAGATCGCCGACGATGGTGTGAATGGAGAATTCAGGGCACTGAGAAACCTCAACGACCTTCAATTTGCGGGGAACTGCTTGCGTTTCAATTGTCTCAATGCGCGCATATCGAAACCGAACCCTCGGGAGATCTCTAGACGCAATGTTGGTGCATTGGTTGCGGTCTCAGACACGCCATGAAATGCGGCGTAGAGGCCCGAAACCAAATCATCGGTGCTTTTGAAGTGCATCTCATTGATGTCAGCGATAGCTCGGAACGGGGTGTCGAAGGCATGATGGGACGCTCGCTAGCGTCTTTGCCGTATGAACACAGCTTCCAAGTGACAGCAGGACGACCACTCTTCCTGCCCGGAAATACTCCACAGACTGTCTCGGAGATGGCCTCTCGGACCGTCATTTTGGCATGTTCAGCAGCCTGACGATCTCGCTTTGACAGCATCGCCATGATCCTGCCGAAGATCTCCGGCTCTGTGGCCGTTAGAGTGACCAGACCACCCTTTGATAGGACGGCAATGTTCTGTTTGTAGGCTGCGGATCTGCTTGGACGGTCGGCCTTGCATTTTGCTTCATCCCGAATGCATTGCTCTGTGGACTTTGCTGTAAGGAAGGCGCCAAGATTGACACGCTAGGAATGACAGATTCGATCTCATTAGGTCCAGAAGCAGCCGGAAAGACATCCCGATCCGAGGACGCTGGCTGCTTATGCATCGGCCGTGTGGGACACGATTGAGGAATCCGAGGTCTCCATCTATAGAATGGTGCAGATACCTGCGCATTGATCGTGCACAAATCCCTGTTATGTTGTTGCTCTATTTCATCCGGAGCACCACGAGCTGGACGGAAAGCAACGCTCATACGGTCTGTTCTTCGCCCAAGGCCCAAGCCTATAGCTGTGGGGATATATCAATGCAATTCACTTGCGTGCGGTGTGGTTCAAGAACTTCGACCGACGTTCCCAACGTTCATGGTAGGAAGGCTGATATGCTCCTTGCCTCCGCGCTGCATAGCCAAAGACTCGGTTCCGGGGTGGTGGAGGATCGAAACTTTTCATATGGAAACAACACGGCATCTCTGCACGTCCAACATCGAGCATCCACCGTGCCTCTGATGTGAATCCTTCTTTGTTCAGCATGACCGCGGATTTGATGATCCATCCGCGTCCGGGCAGACTGCTGAGCAAGTCTTGTAAAAAGATCGGTCTCGGTTTGACGGCGTAGTAGTGCTTGAGGAACTTGAGAGCTGGCAAGGCGCTGGGCTTCAAAGGGTGCACTCGTTGCATTTCAGTTTCCTTAAACCGGAGATCGACGGGATCACTTCTCCAGAACTTCATTCTAGAGATGAATTGGTCGTAAAGTTGTGGATCCGCCGCGGAACCGGCCCCCTTGAACAAAAGCTGATTTATGATCCAGAGTCCAGCTGCTGTCTTGTCAATGGTCAAAGGATGGATGGCTTTCGCGTACATGGACTCTTTATCGGGCTTCGCGTAGTTCCAGGCTTGTTCGAAGGAATGAAGGCACAAGTTGATCCATTCGGGGCCCTCTGCCCAGTATGCCTGAGACTCCACCATGAATCGGAGCATCGAACCGCGCCACACAAGATGCTCTCGACGGTCGTGCGTCTGCAAGACAGTAGGAACACGGGCAAGATCCAGCCAATCCCAGATCAGATCCTTGTTTCCCTCTGCAACCAAGCAATGCACCAAACACTTCAAGAAGCCAAGATTATTGCTAACATCGGCCTCATCATAAATGTCCAGAAGCCAATCGAGACCTTGGGATCCGGGACGATCGTCGACGAATGCTTTGCGCATTTCAGTCTTGGACCCTTTGGACGATAGATTATTCAGTATGACCTTCTCTAGGCATCTCTGGCCTGTGGCAAGATCCCTCGAGTCGCCAGCGAAGAAGTCGAGTGGACGCTCTCGTAGAGAGGCCGGCAGCAAAGACTGGCTGGCACGAACATCTGGGTGTAGGATCCACTGTCCGGGATCTTCGATGTAGGGAGGCTTCCGGTATACGTCGCGGAGATAGTAATCGTAGAATGCCTCCCCGTCGCTGGCTTTGGATTCTTCGAAGTCATCGCCTGAATCTGGGGCAGCCGGCGTCGTCTCCGAATCCACCCTTGATCCTTGGAGTGCATTCGAGCTATGTGGTGTCCGGTCGGAGACCGAGTCAACAGGCGTGTATCGCCAGGTCTTTTCATGACTGTCGACAGACCGCCATCGATGCCAGGGCCCTGCTGACCTCACAGCGCTAATATCTCG